>OZ025291.1:300583835-300708835 GCA_964019185.1 Maratus speculifer
ATTTGAGGTCGGGAAAGGGGCCTTTAACAGCGGCAGGCCTCATAAAGCTTGTTCGGCGGTTTGAGGAAACATTCTGTTCTTTATTTGGGTATCTTTCCTTTGATTTGGGTACGTCAGTGCCACCTATTGGCTGTTTTTTTAATTATTTTTTTTCATGTCTTAAAAAAATCCCCGTGACCTATAGATACTAACCCTGCAAACCGTTTTTCATTTCGGTTTTTTTTCGGTTTTTATGAATTTTTAAAGTTTTTACGGACTTTTTGCTCACCCTGTATATGGTGTGAATAGGAGAATAAGGAAAATTTACTCTTACAGTCAGAGGAGCGGAGAACCAATCAAAAGGCGACACTCTAATAGGTGTTTTAAATAAGCGGATTTAAAAAAATATATTTTTTATTTTTTTGGTAAAGTCTTCATAAAAATTGGTAAGTAGTATATGGTACCGACTCTGGGACAGTTTTTATATTCCACTAAACGCAAATATTTAACGATTTTTGTAAGATTTTCATCAAAAAGTTTGCCTGTCTAAATATCGCGGATGTATCGATTTTAGTACGATTTATGGAGCAAATGATGATAAAATATTGCATTGTGTGGATATTTTTCTACAAAATTATGTAAAGAAGAATTTTTAAGAAAGGGTTATAGAATAAAGAATCATGATAATAATGTAATCAATTTAGATAAAATAATCATGATTTTTAAATGCTAATATTTAATTATTATTGTGATGAAAAAATTTTGACTGATTATAGATTGCCGCACTTTCTTAATAGTCTACCAAATGGTAATGAACAACCTACCTCTAGGATAATCTTGATAGGAAAAGTAAAGAGCTGCGTTATATAATAAGTTATCAGCGTTATAACCAATCCTAAAATCATCAGTAGCATTAAAAGCTATAGAATAATATAAGTTATTAGCTCCCGGAATATAAATATCGAACCATTCTTTTGTTTCGGGTAATATATTCCAATTGTTATCACATTTACTTTCTATCCAAAAATAAACACCAGGTTGAGAAAATTTAGAGGCTTGATCCATTTTGTATATTTTAGCGGTCAAAGTTAATTTTATTGTATGATTGAAACTATGAAATATAGTATAATTATTAGAGTTATCGATGCTATGATTTGTAATAATGGGCTCAAATTTAAAATAATGAAAGTGATGCGAAAGACAATTAAAGAGTAATTTTTATTTAGAGTAAACATTTATTTAGAAATAAATTTTCGACCAAAGTTTAGACAGATGAAATAAATAAGAAATATTAATATCAATTGCTATATGAATTAAAAGTTAAATGATTTTTATCATATGTTTTATTTACAATTATAAATCCTATTCTGTTAGTTTGATAAAATTCAAAAAAATAATTTGTCGAAATGAACCCATCTTTGACAGGAAAGAAATTTGTACTTAAAACCGATATATTCAGGGAGTATAATATTTTCATAGTTCGATAAATGGTATTAAATAAAACCTATACGAACAAAGTTTAGACAGATTACATAAATAAGCTAAGATAATATTTAGTATGGACAGAAAAACAAACAGCCTGATTAAGCTTTTTCTTCTACATAATCATTTTTTCCTTTAAAATGAAAGATGTAACCCTCTTTTATCAATATTCATTTCTATTTATGTTTCAGCGATACGTAATCAATGCAACGTCATAGATTCCGGAACGGACGCCTGGCATGGACGGAATGATTTCAAAAAAATTTTGGAACGCATTTCCGCTATGTATATCGCTGTTATATCTGCTGTTATATCTGTTATCACTTTTTGAATCGGTGCCTTATCAGAGCTCGAAGTGAGTTCTACAAATGCGTCCTTGAATATTTCGTTTGCGCTCGCTTTCATCGCATTTTCTCTTACGGAAATTAATCTGAAAGGTGAACAAATAAGAAATTATCCTATAAGATAATATTGATAGAATAACAAAAGCAAACATCTGCGTTATATAATATTATTATCAATTGCATTACATTGAAGATTTCTATGTGAATTAAAAGTTAAATGATTTTTATCATATGTTTTAAATTTTTAATTCTTTCTTTTTACTTACAATTATAAACACTATTCTGTTAGTTCGATAAAATTAAAAAAATAGTTTGTGTCGAAATGAACACATCTTTGACAGAAAAGAAATTTGTACTTAAAAACAGATATAGTTTGAATTTCAGTAAATATTATTATGGTAGTTTGATAGTTCGATAAAATAAAAAAAGTAATTTGTGTCGAAAAGAGCCCATCTTTGACAGGAAAGAAATTTGTACTTAAAACGGATATAGTTTGAATTTCAGTAAATATTATTTAGTGAGTTTCATAGTTCGATAAAAGGTCCATTCGATTATTGTAAGGTATAAAACAAATTGCAGGATTAAGCTTTTTCTATTTCATAATCATAATAGCCATCATTATTTTTTCCTTTAAAATGAAAGATATAACCACCTTTATTCAGCGTTGTTATTGCTGTTTCAGAAATTTTTCCATGACTCTTTTTAAGAAAATAATCTTTTTCTACATCATTAACTTCCAATCTCGCAATAGTCATATTTCCAAATTTTGTTTGAATTTTCTTCAACGAAATCAGTTTGTATTTCCCTGTCTCTAAATCTTTTAACTTTTGAATTACAGGGAACGATCTGAGACTGTTGAATTCTTCGATTTATTAAGGTATATTTTTTGAAAGACAATTTTTATAGTACAGACATCTGTACATAGAACAACCCGGTCCTAGGATTCTTACGCATCTCGGTACTTCTAATATTTTTATAGGAATTCCCCACTCTTCAAACGTACTTTTCGGAAAAACTCCTCCTTTAAAAGCAAATGTGCCTCCGTATATCTGATGCAATTGTATGAAATAATCTTTTACATTGTCACTACTAATCCATAAGCCTGTATTATCTGAATATCTTTTAAATCTTAAACCATGGACATCGTTAGTACATCTACAAACTATTCCATGGTCTTGATCACTCAATTCATAGTTAGGTGTAAACACAGAAATAGTTTCACCTATTCCCTGTTTTAAATGAACCCAGCTTATTTCTCTCGCTATAGACTTAAAATGAAGTATAAAACCTTGAACATTTATGATAAGTGTGACATCGTCCATTTTATTAGAAAACAATTTTTATAAATTAAAAAAAATCGGCTTAAAATCCAAAAGGTACAGTATCAAAGTTATCTAAAATTCTTCTTTTATCATATCCAAACATATATCTTTTATTCATTTTATTCACTTTAATATTTCTATCTTTTTGTATCTGAAATTGATTTATTTCTACATCTATATGGTCAATTTCCCCAGTTATTATTTTCATTCTCTCGTCAAAATTCAGCTTAGTTTCGCTCTCATAACTCATTTTAAAACCTTTTACTTTTCCTTTTACAGAACCGTCGTTCAGAATATAACCATAATCTTTACTTGCTCCAGATATCCACGATTTCATATATTTATCTTCTCCTAATTCATCTGTCCATTCCCCTAACATACAACCCGTTTTTACTTTATTAGAGCCGTCGTCGATATAAACAATACTATCTGTATCGTAATACATTACTTTATCTCCTAATTTATCTAGCATTTATCTAGCAATCTTATTCTAGCCGAACTGGTAGTAAAAGCCGCTATATAAATATTCGTATTAAAGTTATTCTTGACATATTCATCTTTCATCTTATAATCCATTTGCACACACTCATCATTTAAAAATATCATATTCAAGTCTTTAATGCGGTCGTTCAGTATAATTCTATAAAAATCTGATAATTCCATATCATTTTCTGTCTGGGTCAAGTTTTTTCTCTGTCCGAACTTTCCCCATAAAGAGTTTAAACAAATTTTGGATATAAATCTCATTCCAGGGTTTTCTTTGATTTCTCCTAACTTTATACCCAATTTCTTTTCTACGCACCTTTTATATTCTTTTTCGGTTTTGAAATTTTCAGACCATTTATCATCAGTTTCTAATTTGATTTTCAAAAACATTTTAACATAATCCTTAAATAATGTATTAGATTTTTTTTCAAAATGCCAAACTTCATAGATATTTAAAATCTTATAACCTTTTTCAATAGCCAGTTCAACTTCGGTAGTTGTCCATGTACCAGTAAAACTTCTTTCGTCATCCGTATGATTACATTCTTTATTCCGTATTTCATAACAATTTCGATATTGTTTCTTTTCGCATTTTATAGGTTTTGAACATAATTTACACAAACTAAATATTAATTTTTCTCCTTTATAAGGTAAAACAGGATGATAGAGCTTTCTAGGTGGCAGTACTTTGCATTGTATTAAACCATACCAATTCTTATCATATTTTTCCGGATTATAAATTTTTACCGGATGACCAACAGGATAGTAATCAAAGTAATTCACTGTTGGATAAAGTGAACAAACAACGATATATCTACCCTTTTCGTTTTCTTTCATTTCGTACATTAATTTGGTAGGTTCTCACCTACCTCCGCTGAATGCGTTTCTAGGATTTAAAGGTTCTACAAAATCTCTTTTCCATTCATTTTTCATATATTTTTTAATTTCTTTGTGATTATCAAAATCACATTCCCATATTTCAATCAATTCAAATCCGTTATCTTTTATTTTATTATTTATTTTTTGAGTTCTTTCATACAAATCTTTCATACATATCTGATTTTGAAGATTGACAGTGGATTCTGTAAAACAGCGAGGACAACCGTGCCAATGACATCCTTGAAACTGATAAACGGTATTCTTATAAAAACCATCTACTTTATAAGTTTTATCACCTAATTTCAGTTTTTTCTCACCACCGTTTAAAGCATGCTGTATTTTGATATTGTGTTTTTCAGACAGATAGTCTAACCAAATGATCGATTTCTTACTGTATTGATCCTTTGAAATACACTCCTCATCAATTGCTATTGTATTCACTGGTATGAATTTATCTCTGTATATAGCCATACAAACGCCTGCTAAAGTGATATATTTAAAAGGATCAATATTAGCAATGTTTAGAAATAATCTTCGCAATTCTAAACATCCTTTTCTTAAAATATCAACATCAGATCTACAATATTTTATAATTTCTTTTTGAAAATCAAATGTTTCGTTTTTTACCGATTTAAACCATTTATCAAAAGTTTTTCTTTGATCAAAAGGCATTGTATCATAACCATAATAGTATTTTTCAGGATATTTTCCTACATAATTTTGATTTTCCACAGTGTTAAACAAATGAGGAAAGTAACCTATAGCCAATTCCGTTAGTCCAAACATTTTAGGAAATTTTCTTAACGGAATCAGTGTAAAATTAATAGAATCGATAAATCTTATATTAAACGCGGTTGCTTGCATATATATGAGTTTATTTCCTTGATATATTGTAAACACTTTAATTTTATTTTTAAAGCAGTATTTAGCTAGAAATTGAAAATCGAATCCTTTTCCATAATGCGCTAATACTGTATAACCGCAATGTTTTCTTTGGAATAACCATTCACAATATTCATTTTCATTCTGAAATATTTTTTCATTTCCGTTAAAATCATGATTTATAACTAGATTGACTTGGTGATTTCCTGTCTCTTGATTCGTTTCAACGTCAAAAAACATATATTTTTCTGTAAATTCTGACTTTTGACATTTCTTACACCATTCCTTTCTATCTTTTATATTTTTAGGACAGATATTTTCACAAGTCCCTCCCTTAGATTCTTTCCTACGTATATAACATTTATGATCTTCCAAAACCCACTGTCTACAGTTTAGACATTTTTTTTCTCCACATTTATGATCTTTCGGTTCTCTTTCACTTCTACGGATATTTCTCTTACATTTTAAACATTTCCACAGTGTTTCACAGACTGAGTGATTTTTATGATTTTCGAAGCAGTTTTTTCCTTTAAAAGATCTAAAACAATCATTACACTGAATATCATCGCCTTCGCAATTACTCTCTTTTCTAAAACATCTATTGCATTTTAAGGAACATTTATGTTGATCCCTTCTACAATAACTGAATTTACAATAATGACAAAAAAAATTTTTCCCTAAAAATCCTGTAACCGTTGTAATGACATCAAAATGATTTCTATTTTTTAAAATGTAAACACAATTAGATTTAGAGGCGCCGCTGTATATTCTTTCGTTAAAATTTTCTCTGCAAAATATAGTTATTTGAATATCTAAAAAATTTTCGAATTGTTTAACATGCTCTAAATTACGTATTTCTAATGGAATTTTACACATTTTATGCAATTTTATCACTAAACTTTTTTGTGATTTTTTCGCTAAACTTTTTTGTAATTCTCTACCTTTTTTTATATATGTTACTTCATTATCTGTAAGATTTTCTAGATTCAATTTTTCGCATAAAATTTTACGATTTTGAATAGCTAGGGCTGTAACGATGGATCTCGCCAAACAGATATTATCGTCATTTTTAATTTGAATTATACTTTTTTTATTGACAACATCGTTATCGTTCAGTAATTTCAAATGTTTACCACCTTTAGGCAAATCAACGACTGTAAAAATAAATTCACAGTCTTTAATATCCAACTCTTTGTATTCAATTTTATGCGTTAAAACATCTAAATAAGTCTCATAGGCTTCTTTCGTTGACATCATTTTAGGGTGAAAGGGCTGTGTCAAATAGGGATTGAATACAATTATATCTACCTTTCCTTCGATTTTTCCAATTGCTCTTCTGAATAAATCTTTTAAGATACTATAATACTGGCCAGGTGTGAGTTTGTTTATTTGTCTTATTTTATAAACATATCTATAGGTATTAAATTTTTTTATAAATTTTTTATCTTTCTCAACAATTTCATAATCGGGTCTAAACAGATTTTCCAAATTTGCTTGTAATTTGACTTTTTTTCTGTCTTTTTGATCAATTTTTCATCTTTATATTTCAAGCCGTAATAATCAAAGAGTTTTTTAAGTTTTGGACGGTTTTTCGGTTCATTTATAAATTGTTTCAATTTTTCATTTAAATCAGGAAATAATTTTTTAAGGTTGACCACTGTTTTTATCTTTTTTTCTTCGTTATTTTTTGGATTAAATTCTGCTGTGTTATTGTTAAATTTTAAATCAAAAGAATCGAATATTTTTTTCAACTTATTTCTTCTCTTAGGATTTTTGATAAATTCTCTCTTCATTTCATTTAAATAATCTGTGACGTCTAAATTTAATAAATCTACTAAAACATATTTATATTCGCCTGTTCTTTTTATGTATCTCGTTATCAATCTAATTAATTCATCTTTTTTACATTCTTTGGGTTGTTTTATATTTAAAACTTTTGCAGTGTGTCTCAATTTTGAAACAGATATCAATCTTAGAGTTTCCTCCATTTATATAGAAGGAATTTTATGAATACTTTTTGCTACACATTTTTAATAGCTATCTATAAATCCAAATTCGGTAGCAGGTAATTTTAGATTAAGCGATTTAAAATGAATGTCGTTAAAATTATGAATTTCTGAAAACAACTATTAAAAAATATATTTCATCGTTTACTCAAAAGGACTAATTGCAGTCCATTGAAAGAAATCTAAATTTTTTTCTACAGGTTCGCCATTCAATTTTAAACATTCAAATCGAAATCCATTTTTATCTATTTCTGTTATTCTAACGAAAAATGGTTCGCTGTATTTACATACAGGTGTTATATGAACATTGGGATGAACATTAAAGGTATGATTCCAATCTACATTTATTCTTTCAGTTGTACAGTTACCTGTCAAAATCTTTGTACTTTTTGAATTACCCATTTATTTAGCCTAAAAATCACTGTCATAATCAGGCACTTCTATTTTACCTTTAAATTCTAAATAAATTTTTTCTGATAGATTTGAATATAAAATGCCAATCTACTCTGTCTTGGAACTTTTCTATAAATGGTTCTGATAGCAATTTTATGAACACTTTTTCCCCACAATTCTATTTTTGAAACGAGTAAAAAAACTACATCGTGTTCTATTTTCGAAACGAGTAAAAAACTACATCGTGTTCTATTTTTGAAACGAGAAAAAAAACTAAATCGTGTTCTATTTTTGAAACGAGAAAAAAACTACATCGTGTTCTATTTTTGAAACGAGAAAAAAACTACATCGTGTTCTATTTTTGAAGCGAGAAAAAAACTACATCGTGTTCTATTTTTGAAGCGAGAAAAAACTACATCGTGTTCTATTTTTGAAACGAGAAAAAAAACTACATCGTGTTCCATTTTTGAAACGAGTAAAAAAACTACATCGTGTTCTATTTTCGAAACGAGTAAAAAACTACATCGTGTTCTATTTTTGAAACGAGAAAAAAAACTACATCATGTTCTATTTTTGAAACGAGAAAAAAACTACATCGTGTTATATTTTTGAAACGAGAAAAAAACTACATCGTGTTCTATTTTTGAAGCGAGAAAAAAACTACATCGTGTTCTATTTTTGAAGCGAGAAAAAACTACATCGTGTTCTATTTTTGAAACGAGAAAAAAAACTACATCGTGTTCCATTTTTGAAACGAGAAAAAAAAACTACATCGTGTTCTATTTTTGAAACATTTTCAACTAAAAAATACATTCAATTTAAAACACAACATAAAATATCATAAATTTATTTTGACGTTCGTTTGATATGATAATTGCTTTTTAAATGTCTCTTTTTATGAGCTAGAGTGTATGTTTTACCACATTCGCAATCAATTTTTTTATTTTTCATAGCTAAATGACAACTTTTGCAATTGGCGTAATGTTCTGTTTTACTGTAACGAAATCGAGTATAAAATTGGTCAAAATTTTTTGTCATCTCACAATGCTTGCAAACTTTAGACAGCTCCATTTAATAAGAAAGAAATTTTAGAAAGGAATTCCAGATGTCTTCGTTTTTCTTATTAAATTTTATTTTCAAGTTATTTTCTATTTGACAATAATCTAATATTTTTTTTAATGAAATACAAATAATTTATCGATTTTTTATAGTACGCGAAATCTAAAAATTTATAAAATATTTCTTCAACTTCATTTGTAATATTTAACTTAAATTTCCATTTCAATGCGTTAAAACGACTTATTCGGGATTTACGTCTTTCGCTTAAAAAAGCATCTATATTTTTATATGTAAAATAACAATCATTATCCGAATCGTATATAATTTCACATTTTTTCATCTGGTCATAAATTTTGAGATAATTTTCAGGTATTTGACATTTATTTTCTTTGTCAAAAGAATCCATTAAGCTAGAATCATCTATTAAAACGTCTTTAAAAAAATCGCAATTCATTTATTTAATCTTATTTTCTTGCAATGCATTTCACTCAAAGTAGATAGAGCAACACTGCAGACGTCATTTCCTTCTAAGTACATTTTTCGACGGCCGAGTTCGTTAGTTGACGCGCGAAAGAAATTTCGACTTAACTTAGAGGTCATTCAGCTGATAAAGCTCAGTTTCGGACGCTTTACTTAAGGAAAAGAGGAAGTATGTGTTTGTTTTTCAACGCACTTCTGTGATATCAAAGTTTGAATCGGTATCAATTTTTTCAATCTCGCCTCACTTATCAGTGCTTAATGCAAGATTCTATAAATGCCAAACCACAGCCATTTTGTTTCTGTAGAATGTGAATCATTTGCAAAATTAGCAAACAGATATCAAATTAAAAAAAGAATAAAATATTTCGAAGATAGAAGAACATGCAATCACTGGCCTCATAAAATAAAAGTTTTTAGTAGATTTCCTAGAACTTATGGAAACACTGTACCAGTAGTTGATTTGGTTAATATCGAAGTAACACCAAAATTAGTAGGATACTATTATATTTAATTTTTTAAAACGAGTAAAAATACTAAATCGTGTTCTATTTTCGAAACGAGTAAAAATACTAAATCGTGTTCTATTTTCGAAACGAGTAAAAATACTAAATCGTGTTCTATTTTCGAAACGAGTAAAAATACTAAATCGTGTTCTATTTTCGAAACGAGTAAAAAAACTACATATTTAAAGTTATAATATTTTTAACAGTGTTTATATAAAATGTACGATACTTAATTTTTAAACTGTGAGGTAATTTTGGAAAACTAAATTTCCACTCTACACAGTGTTAGCACTTTTCCAAAAAAGACGCTGAAAAATTTCTTGATTGACATAAATACCAATTTATTTCATATCTAAAATGTATTAATACTAGTAATAGATACGATTATTTAAAAGTAGATAATTTTGATATTTTAGCATGTTTATATTTTAATACTGCATTATTTGATACTTTGGCATGTTTATAACTTAATATTTGGTTATATTTTAATGCGGATTTCTAAATAGACTTGATATCTTTTTCGTCAATCCAAGAATTGAATTCGTCGGAATAATTTAACCACTTTACAAGACATTTATTTCCTTTCTTTTTTAATATTTTTTCAATTTTAAACAAATTATTTTTTTTATTATATTCACATAATTCCTGTTCATAATATGTTCCTTTTATTTCGTTTCCATTAAAATCCTTTATTCTGTAAGTAATGGGGTCAGTGTTTAATATTTCCGAAACGATGAAAATTTCTTCCGTAAAAGTGGGCTGGTATCCGCGGGTGAAAGCAGTCTGGTATTTCGAAATTCTTATTCTATCGCCAACCTTGAATTTCGGTTTTCTTATTATTTTTTCTTCGTATAAATTTTTATAAACTTCAGATTCATTTTCTTCCTTACTCGCTTCGGTAGGCGTCATTTTGATAGACCTATGCTTGGTATTATTATAATTTTTAACTAATTTGTCCAAAACATCTATATATCTTTTAGTATTGTTGGCCGCTAGATAGGTTCTAATTTTTTTATTAATTGTCCTGTTAAAACGTTCGACTACAGAACATTTTATTTCAACATTTTCAGTTGTAAACCACTGAATATTATGATCTTTAAACAACTTTAAAGTTAACTTATTTAAAAATTCTGTGCCTTTGTCCGTCTGCAGTTTTTCAGGAATTCTTTCTTTAAATATCTTTTTAAATGCTTCCGTTACTTCTTGTCCAGTTTTTCTTTTTATCGGAATAGCCCAAGCATATTTACTAAATACATCTATCACTGTCAATAAGTAATTAGTTCCGTTATTATATTTACTAAAAGGTTTGATAAACAATAAATCTGCTTGCCATTGATCATCGATATGACTTACATAAATGCGTCTTCGTTTAAATTTACGAATTAAAGGCTTATGTCTGGTATAAACATCTTGGCTATGTAAAAAATCTGTAATTTGCTTTTGACTAAAACCTGTTTTCCGTTTTAATTCATTGATCCCACAATAACCACTTTCAGGATGATAATATATTTTTTCTAAGATATTTTTAGGACCTAAGGTTTTCCTAAAAAAACACTCTTTTTAGAACCACAATCTAAACAAATACCTTTCATGATTGGCCTGTTATTTTTAGACATTGTATTTTTAATATCTTTTGTTTCTGTATGGTTTTTACATTTTAAACAATAGATCTGTGTATTTCCCATACCAAAAGATTTTTTAGCTTTAATAATCGGTTTTACAATTCCTCTTTCAATTCTTTCTCTAATCGTAGGATTTTCAATATTATCTAGTTCATCAATCATATTCTTATCGCATACTTCATTTCTACTTTTTGTATCTTTATTTTCTAAATAACATTTGTCATGTTTATATGCAATTTCATCCACTCTGTTAACAGGTTTAGACGAATTTTTATACGTTAAATCTGGATTTAATCGTGTTTTTCCCCATAATAACTGTGTTCCCGGCCCAGTAAAATTATGGCCGGGTAAATGCATTTCGAAAGGTAAATTACTAATGACTTTATTCAGAACACCCGATCCCGTTTGTCCACATTTTAAACAACCGCCTTTAAAATTACCCTTTTTAGTTAAAGATGTAACAACAAATTTTTTACATTTACAACTCATTTATTAGACAGCAAAAAGTTGACGCTTTCTAAGAAGAATATTTATATCCATTCAACTGTACTTTTTTTACATACTTTTCGATTGGGAAATATACTAAATTATTTATAAAATCTTGTTCTCTTACATGCACTTCTTCTTCTGAAATTTTTTTAGCTTTCAATAAATTCAATTGTTGTTTATAAAAATTATAACATTGTTTGTATTCTTCTTTTCGTTCTAAAATATTTAAAGATTTCTCAATAACTTCTACGATTCCGACGGTCAAACTCAGTGCAGCCAGTGGTATGAATACAAAAGCTGATAATCCCGAAGCACTTAGCATAAATTTACTGACAGATAAAGAAATACTTATCTTTTGATACAAATTGTAACTTTTCCGATAAACATATAATCTCTTTTCTAAATATTCTTCCATATTTATATAGGTTCAAAATTTTTTCTGTATCTCATTTCAGAATTTACTAAGTCTAGCATAAAGAAGTTACCCTTACAAGAATTATATTTTTCTAGAAATTCCTTTTTCGTTAGATTTCCGTCTATTTCTCTGATTATCTGATTGATTTCCCTAGGCTGTAGCTTAAAAAATATGAAGTAATTACAATTTTTTCTAATATCTGGAGGAGTTGAGTAATAAGACTGCGTTAAATAAATAATGGATGCATTTTTCTTTCGACCTCTTATAAACAAATCTACTATAACTTTCTGGTCTTTCTCTGTAACACAATCGTCAAACACAACAAGATTTTTTTCTGAGGAATCTAGATCGTCGACAGTAATAAATTCACTCAAATCTGAAGAAAATAATACATTCTTTTAATATTTATCATACAATTTTAATATTTCCGTTTTTTTATTTTTATTTATTTTTTTACATTTTAAAATATCGTCTCTTTCAACACCTTCAAACAGTGTATAATAATCTTGTAATTTAGAATACTTTGGCTCGAAAATATCTTTTGCGCATAAATATAGCGCGTCGAAATCTAATCTTACATTACTAGGATTCTCAAAACCGTTTAATAAATTTATTAGTAAATTTGTCTTTCCACAACCTGATGGGCCGATTATTAATAATCTAAAAGGATGTCTGGGTAAAAAACGATGTTGTTTAGGGTCCGGCAATTCTTCCGGTTCTGTGTAATTTTTAATTTTAATCATTTATTTACTGAGAAAGTTTACAGCTAGTAAAAAATAAAATTACTGCTAGTAAAAACATATTAGCTGTCAGTAAAAATAGACGTCTGTGCTATCGCTTCTAATTAGCTTCAGCTTTTCACTGTCTATAAATGGATAAAATAAACGATTTAGAAAGAAATCGAAATAAGAAACAAAAAGAAGAATTAAAAAATGCAATAAAACTTGTCAAATTACAAGCAGATATTAGAAAAAATAATGAAGAACAGCGTGATAGAAAGCTAGGTATAGACAAAAGTTTAACTGAATTTCATAAACCTGTCACTAAAAAATTAGAAGAACAGGATAAAAGTAGAAAAGAAAATATTAAAGCTATCAATGATAAATTGGACGAATTAAATATATCTTTACAGCCTATTGCAGAATCATCTAGAATTATTCCTGAAGCGATCGAAGATGTCAAAGAATTATATAAAGAACCGCCGCTTACTTATAACGTTGATCAAAATTTAGATCTAAGCTATTTAAAATCTGTACAATTTTACAGACCTTCGAAACTCCTAGACAATCAAGAAAAATTAGATGAAATGTATACAAAGGCAAACCATTTAAAAGAAGAATTATCGAGGAAAAAAGGCAACTTACAAAGTACAATTACGAGGGCTAAAAATCTTTCGGAGGAAGAATTAAGTCAGAAAAAGGTTGAATATAAAGCAGTTGAATATAACGAAGGGGAGCTACAAAAATATATGGCTAGATTAACTACAATTCGAGGTAGCGAAGTAATGAAAGTCGGTAAAGGATTAGGTTTATTATCTGAATTGCTGGATAAAATATGTCAAGGTAGCAAGTCGAAAAAATTAAAAAATGAAATCAAACTGCTAATAGACAAACTCATTAAAGCTAAAAAAATAACTAACGGAGATAAAGAAAGATTATACAATCAATTTCTTCTTTGAAAGCGTCAGCTTTTTGCTGCCTAATAAATGAGTTATGTAAAAAAGAAGATTCATTTGAATGACGGACAGATTAGTAAATTGAAATCTGCTCTCAGAAAAAAAGAAGAACTGACACTGCAGATAGACAATTCTAAACCTCCTAATTATGAGATGTATTTAACTAAAACACAGATTAATCAGATGAGTAAAGGTAAAAGAATAAATATAAGTAAAACTCAATTAGATAAAAACGGTGGATTTTTACCCTTTTTAATTCCTATTTTAACATCACTAGGACTCGGTGCTGCGAGTGGTGCGGCGGGATGGGGAACTAAAAAAATCCTGGATAAAATTTCAGGATCTGGAGTTTATCAGCCTTGGGAAAACAAAGGATCTGGTCTAAAAGCGTCAGCTTCCCTGTCTAAAAAAAAAAAAAAATCCCGATAACAAAATGGGGTATATCGGATAAAACGATTAAAGAAAATATGAAAGATGAAAAAGGATTCAGGGGGGTTTTTACAAGCGATTTACTTCCTAAAAAGATTGGAAAGTTCGAAAGTGGGATTATTAATTTAGATATCTCAACTGGCCGTGGAACACATTGGGTTTGTTACTATAATGACCCGAAATATAACTATGTAGAATATTTCGATCCTTTCGGTGAATATATATATAAAAATATTAAACTCAAAGAAAAATATATTCCTGAAAATATTATGAAATTTCTTAAACTTTCCAATAAAAAAGTCAATATAGCTCACAATGATAGTTTTTTACAAAAACCTACTTCTGTAAACTGTGGATTATTTTGTATGAAATATATAAAGGAAAGAAATAAAGGCAAATGTCCAGAATGTGTACTTAATTCATTTACTCAACAGCCTAGCGATTATAACGAAAAGCTTGTTTTTCATCTTTAAAGATTTTTTCTGTCTAATAAATGATCAAATTGAAACCAAAAATTCATGAAAAATCAGAGGATTTCACTGTTGAATGTCCAAAACCTCTTAAATTAAAAAAATTAGCATTGCAATCTTTTACTATGACAGTTTCATGGTTTAGCATAACAGATAAAACTAATACATTTGACGTATACACAGATGAGAATAATGTTAAATCTATCACTATTCCTTATGGTAATAAAAATGTTGAAGATTTAAATATAGATGTGATGAAAGCGTTTGGTTCAGACGATCCTCCGGTAAAATTTGGTAGAATACAATCTAGACTAAGAATGCTTATTAAATTAACTAAAGGTTGGAATATCGACTTAACAAAAAGCGATTTTCATAAGTTAATAGGCTTTGAAAAAAAAGTTTACGAAAGTCATGATGAAGAGACTGTAATAGAAGGTGAAAATATAGCCGATATAACAAACGGAAACGACATTATATATATTCATTGTGATGTAGTGAATGGATCTTTAATCAACCAGAATAATTCAGAAGTTATTTATTCTTTTACACCGAGAGATATACTGGGTGTTATCATTTCGAAAGAATTCAATAATTTAATATATTATCCTGTGAAAAATAGGGATTCAATTCGTAGAATAAGGATGACAGTTACGAATCAAAATGGCGAATTAATTGATTTAAATAAAGGTTTAATTGAGTATAATTTTAGAGTCGTAGAGGAAAAAGAAGACTATGTTGAAAAAATATATCAATTGATATTAACTAAATTTTCTCAATAAATAAATGAATCAACACAGATTATATAGGAAAAGTAAAAGAATTCAAGGAAAAGGATTTTTTAAATCTAAAAAAGTAGATTTGACAGTTGTTGACAAATTGACTGATGCTGACATATTGAAAGAAATATTTTCAAAAAAGATGAAAGGAACAGGTCTAAAAATTCTTCCTAAATAAATGGAAAAAATTTATGATCTGAGAGATACTCATTATTATTATAATAACGATATAAAAAGTAGCGAATTAAAAAAAATAAGATTGCCTAGTACAAGTCATAATGACAAAAAAGAAAATACTACGTTTCATTTCGAAATTACTGATACCAATGATCCTATTTCGTTATCGGAGAGTTATCTGGAGACAAAGTGGAAAATTGTAAAATCCAGCGGTGCATCTATAAACGACGATAATGTCGCAGCTGTATGTTCTATGAAAGGCGTAAAACTTCAGATAGGTAAACAAATAATCGAATCAGTTGGAGACTATCACTCCTACATTCTGCAGGTTAAGAGACTGAAGGATTATACCAGAGATTATTCAACATCAGAAGCCACCAATATAGGTTTTTATCCAGATACCAGTGATAGTGCTGATAGAAATAAAAGTTTACTTGAAAGCGATGGTACGATAACGGCTACAACCTCTGTAACAGATATCGTCAATAAATTAAAAATTGTAAAAAATGAAAACTACAATAAAGGATTTAAAAAAAGATGGGAATTGTCGAAAAATAGTAATTCAGTTACAACATGGACACCTTTAAAGGAAATTTTTGATTTCGTCGCAGAATATAAAAATGCCATTTCTGGTTTCATAATAAGAATGGAATTCCAAAGAGACGATAGCAGAAATATGATTTACACAGACGATGCAAATCCAGATTATAAAGTAGAAATTGAAGACATAGCGCTCTGGGTGAGATACGTCGATTTTAAAAATGGAGCGGAGATTCTCTATAATGAATTAAAATTATCTAATACGGATATAGAAATAAACTGGAATCAGTATGAAATTAACAGATCTAGTCCTATTAATAAATATAAAAGCGGTTCCGATTCTATATCAGCTACATCCGATGAAGTTTTAAGATTATTCGTCATACCGCAATATTTCGAAAGAAATGAAAATCCTAAAAAAATAATATGATATTTGACAATTTGGATATGATCGAATGTTGGTTGATGATTAACAGATCGCCATTACCTGCAGAGCAATATACTATGGATTTTGGTAAAAAGGAATATAATAGATTATATGAATCTTTTCTGGAATCAGGTCTCAATAATCTAAATACAGAAACCGGTTGTATGGTCAATGATTCAGATTTTGGTAAATTATATCCCATAATTCATTTTGATTTGTCAAATCATGTAAACTATACCACTCTTGAAAATTTGAGAATAGAATTCAATTGGAAATTAGAAAAAGAAACAACCAAAGAATATGTATTTTACTATATTTTAGAAGTAAGAAAGAAATGTATATTAAATATGAATAAAAAAGAAATTACTATGATTAAAACGTTAGGAGAATAACATTTTTTAGTCTTTATAAATGGCTGTTTATTATCCGCCGTATGATAATCCAGTGCGAAAAGGCCCTATCGGACCCCCCGGTATAGGTTTTAAATTAACGCCGGATGGAAATTTCGATATGGATAATAAGATATTAAAAATGCTTCAGATCCCATCGATGATTTAGATTTAACCCCTAAACGTTTCGTTTTGAATAAAATAGAAAATAATCATTTTGAACTAAGAGATTTTATACAGAAAAATAATATTAATTACGATAGTAATTTTTTAACTTTCACAGAAGAAACGGGTAAGAGAATACAAGAACTCGATGAAAATATTTTACATCTAATCGACGGAAAATCTTACGACGCTAAAGGAAAAAGAATAGGAAATGTCGCAGATCCGAAAGATGATAAAAATGTTGTGAATAAACGATATTTAGAAAAAAATTCGTTAATATTAAAGAATGATAAATTTGATGCCAAAAATAAAATAATTACGAATGTTTCAGAACCCGAAAACGATAAAGACGTAGTCAATAAAATATATATTGACAGTAAAGATATCTGGGTTACTATAAAAGATAATTTTCAGACTTTTACAGATAAAGAATTTACCAAAGTAAATTTTGAGTTAATGAGTTCTAAATTACTGGATCAAGAAATGCGATTATCTACAGATATGCATATGAAAATTACTATATATTTAATACATAATAGTTTAATCGGCAAAAATAGGGCTACAGTGATAGAACTAAAAATCGAAGATAAAATAATTTTAAGCGGAGAAATGTTTGATGATTATTCCGTAACTCGTTTTGATTATGGAAAAAGTGGTGACATGATTACATTTTTGATAAAATCCAAAAGTAATTTTCCAGTCACCTTAAAACCTTGGATGCATATTGAAAAAATTCCTTTTTAAAAATATTTCATTATTAAATGGATATCAACTGGGACGAATTTTGTAAGACGAAAAATTTATCCGAAGATGTCCTTCGAAATTTGAAGGATAAACTCAATTGGAAGTTAGTTTGCAGATATTCCGTACTATCCGAATGTTTTAAGGAAGAACTCATAGATTATATCGAATGGAATGTTATATGCATTTTTCAAAAACTTTCGGAAACATTTATACAAAAATATAAAGAAGAATTAGACTGGAATTTAGTTTGTAAAAATCAGCTGTCTGAGGAATTTATATTAAAACATTCGAATTATATAAATTGGGTTGTTATATCTCAATATCAAACCTTAAGTGACGAATTTATTCAAACCTATCATGAAAAATTAGATTTACATAAAGTATCTCAATTTCAACAGCTTGCAGAAAATACTATGTGCACATTGGAAGAAGGACTTAATTGGCTATTAATAACCCGTTTTCAAACATTTGGTGAAAGATTTTTAGAAAAGTATATGCATAAACTAGATTTTTGTAATCTCATTGAATATAAGCTTGATCAATTACCAGATAATTTTTACAACGATAAATGGAAAAAAAAATTTTCCGTTCAACTGGGTGAATTAAATAAAAAATTTGGCCATTATTACGAAGAAGAACTACCAAACAGAGAAAAATTAATGGATGAAATTTTCGAATTAAAAAATATTTTAATACGATTTATTAATGAATTGAGACAAGTTTTGAATAAAGACGAAAAATAAAAGTGTTTATAAAATTGCTTCGATATAAAATGGTGTTGGCTCAAAGATTAGACGATATTATAATTCATAAATATAAAGATTTATTTGTCGAATTATCGCTATGTAAAGAATTTTACACATTTATTTCATTATATATCAATAAAATTAATTTTCATTTAAGTGAAAAAGTTATGAAATTACCCATTGAATTTATAAGAAAATTTAAAGATAAACTTGACTGGGATTGTATATCAAAGAATGAAAAAATATCAGAAGATTTTATTAGAGAATTTCAAGATAAAGTTAATTGGTATTATATATCGTTTCGTCAGACACTATCAGAAGATTTTATTAGAGAATTTCAAAATAAAGTTGATTGGGAAGGAATATCCTTTCGTCAAATATTATCCCATAATTTTCTAAAAGAATTTGAAGATGAAATTGATTGGGAATGGATATCATATATAAATGGTTTTTAAATAAAATTTCAATTTTAAGCCGAAGGATTATATCCTTTATTTGACGAACTTTCTGATAACACAATAATCAAATGGATTCTACTCAATACCATTTATTGAACTATGAAAGTATCAAATTCACATTAAAAAACATATGATAAAAAGCATTTAACTTTTATTTCAGACTTCAATGTAATGCAATTGATAATAATATTATACAATGCAGCTCTTTGCTTTTCCTATCAAGACTATCCTAGAGGAAGATTGTTTATTAGCATTTCGTAGACTAAGGGCGTCAGGCAAAATTTTTTCATCAATACAATAATTAAATATTAGCATTTAAAATTGATAAATATTTCATCTCAGTTGATTACGTTATTATTTATAATCATGATTCTTTATTCCATAACCCTTTCTTAAAACTTCGTCTTTACATAATTTAGTAGAAAAAATAAAATAGCCAACCAATGCATTTTTTATTATCATTTACTCGATAAATCGTACTAAAATCGTTACATCCTCTATATTTAGACAGACAAACTTTTTGATGAAAATCTTACAAAATTCGTTAAATATTTGCGTTTAGTGGAATATAAAAAGTGTCCCAGAGTCGGTACCATATACTACTTTGGTAATCTACCTTAATTTGAAGTTTTAAATATGTCTATTTCCAAATTCGTTCCAGGAACCGTGCAGCCCATAGAGTGACAATAAATTTCTTAAACTTTTGCTCATTATAGAAAACATGAATTTCTCAGTTTCTTTTAGTTTGAAATTCTTAAACAAACGCATTGATATTTTGAATGTTTTTGGATAATTTAAGGAATTCAATTAATCTAAAAAATAGAAACATAGAAAAATCCATATTAATGATAAATAAAATTACAATCTTTAAGAGATCACATTTAAGCTATGCATATAAGTTTGTATTTTACGTGGTTAAAAGAGTAGCATGACAGAGATTTATTTTTTTAGATATTTCAGTATAACCAAAGAATTACCAACGAATTCTGAAAAAAAATCCATCGTCTTCAGAAAAGTAATAGGTACGAATAAAATCAGAAAATTTGGAGCTTAACAAATTTTTTCATTTGCAAGTTTGAAAAGATTCATTACATTCCTCAAAATTATAAATTTAATGTTTAAGAAGAGCTTCTATTTTTTTTCCTATAAGGGATTGTGCATATATAATGTTATCATTTTAGGGGGGAGTCGCGGTATGGCATATGATATCTTAAGATATTTTTAGCGGGAGGAGGTGTTGTCTTTTGATATCGATATGACATTTGTTCCAATCATTTTTTTTTGTAACATGGTCTACGGTTTAAAATAGCATGTTATCTTTTTTTAGTTGGTTATCTATTTTTTTGAAATAAAAATTTATTATTAAAACCGCTAACTTATTATAAAATTTTTTAATTCTGAAACATGGAATATCCCAAAGCTAGACATTTCTATTCTTCTTCATATGTGTATGCATACATAATAACTTTTCGAGAACCCATGTGTGAAGTATATTTGAAGCGAGGATCGTGTTTACTGATAAATAAAAGAGAAAGAATGTTGTCCACTTGCTTTTTTGATAAGATCCTCTGTTCGGTGCAAGTGAAACAAGACCTTATTACTTTTGAATGCATTACGTAAAAAAAAGGTGTAATAAACACTTTTTAATAGTAATTATATTTTAAAATGTTATTTGATATAAAACTGTATATTATTGGCTTCTCTTCAAATCAATAAAATATACGAAAATCAATAAAATCTCAAATCAATAAAATATACGAAAAATAAATGTAACCAGTTTTGTATATCACTTCAAACTAAAGAAATAAATTCTAAAAAAAGCACTTGGATAACGATAACATTACTGGGGTGGGATGTCTTAAGGATGGTAACGTATGATATCAAAAGAGGGAGTGGAGGTTCAAAGTTATCAAAAAGTTGATAACGTGCCCAGCCCCTAAGAAAGACAACTTTACGTAATCGTGAATAACTATAAGTAACTTGCATATTCATATAAAATCTTTCATCTATGCATATTAATTCTATAATATGTAAATAGAGTTTGTTAAATACTTATGTCTTCATTTAAAACTGAAATTCAATGGGAAATGTATTGGAAGTTCTGGAAGAAATGTGTGTTATTACAATAAAAATGCAGCATTTATTAAAGTTTGAACTATGTATAACTTTTAATGTAACATTTAAAGTGTTGAATTGACTATACAAGTTTTAAATAAATAGCATCCTTTTAATGTGTAATATCGTACAAAAAGTGTTTCTTTTCAGCTAATTTAAAGTATTAAAAAACATTTTTATTTAGATAAAATAAAGAAGTATAATATGTCATAAATGAATGTATATTAATAAATATATACAATATCCCAATACAATATCTCAAATAAAATTAATTTTTAATAAAATGAAAATAACCGTCAATAAAACTTTTTCTTTTGAAACTATTAAAAAAATACTTGATATATTAACGTATTCGTTACCGTTAAGAAAATAATAATGTCAAATACATGAGCTATTACTGTTGCCTTTCATAAAAAAATAAAATTATTTCCGAATCAATTTTTATTAAATGCGTATATGAGTGGTATACTTAACGTAAAATAAATAAATATGGTTAAATACCTTCAGAATTTAAAATCAAACAATACTTTCATCTACATAGTTTTAATCTAAAGCTACTTCTTCTACTTGTTCCTTAAAACAAATTAACCTATGTAAACAAAATTACGTACATAACCGCTTATAGGGCCATGGTAATAAATTTGATTAAAAACTGATTGATCCGCACCGGAATTTTTAGTGAAATAATGGGTTTTTCAGAATACTTGATGGAAATGGCGCTTTTTATTTTTGAAATAAATTTGTTTATGGATTCTGGTGGCAGTGAAACCTTTCAACATTTTAGCCAAACATAATTTGTCCGATAAAGAGTTAAATAAATGGAACGGTAATTTATAAGTTTTCCTCTACAGAAGTTTAATCCAAAGCACTTCTACTTCTGTCACGGTCTATCTATGCATTAATGAATGAAATTTATGCATATGAAGAAAGAAATTTATTAAAATAAGTGGATCGGAATTTGAATATCTTTCCTCTACAAAGGTTTAATCTACAGCGCTACTACTTCTACTTTTAGCTACCATAAGAATTATAGGATCTCTCATTCCGAGCCGAGACAAACGAAAAACACGTCTACCCCGGTGCATCCCAAGTTTCCCGGTGCATCCCTCCTCCCGTGCACTCGCATTGTTGTTGTCGAGCATCACGTGACTCCAGCGGTCTGTAAAAAAAAAGGTGATTGGAATAGCGGTAGCCTGTTTTTCTCGTTAGCCTGGATTCCTAGCGAAGGGACGTAATTCAAATAAATAGAACGGTAAAAAATGGAAATGTTCCCTGGTGCGAGATTGCTAAGAAATTTCATGCGAGATTGTAGACCTAAAGTACTAGGAAATTTAAATAAAATATATATTTTAAACTTAGAGTAGCTTTATTATTATTTACTGTCACATTTGAGTAAACAAACAAAAAAAAAATAAGTTCATATTGTGTAACTTGGCATTCTTATTTAATTATTCCTTTACAAAAATTAACCCAGTGGTAAAGTTTAACTTCATATTGAAATAATTTTTGGAGGTCTATTAGAAGATCTTTTCCTCTATAGACAGACAGATAAAACTCTATCCTTTTGTGCATGTTAACCTGATATGAGGTTATATTTCAAATCAACTTTAAGAAATTTGAGGCGATTTTATTTTGACTTTTATAACATACGCAAATACCAATAATGCTTGTAAAATATAGATTAGAAATTTTCTACATTTAATGCTTTTCCTGATACTCAAACGTTTATATTTCATTTCTATTCAGCTCAATTTCATGTTGATAAAACCTGCAAGAAAGGATTTCAAACTAGCCATACTTCAAAATAGTCAAGGTGTTTAATCGTATAGTTCCAGTGAATTGCTATGACCTTAACCTAGTTGAAAATCTATGGAGCAGAATAAAGCAACTTCTAGCTCAGAATCAACGCATCAGTAAAATCTAATTAATAGAAGCAGTAATTTAATTTTAGTGTAATTTACGAGTACAAAAAAATTAGAATTATCAGAAATAGTTCACACCATATGAATATTTCTTGGAATTTGAAGATTAAGGGTAATTAAGGGTAATGTTTTCATAACTATTAACTGATTTTGTTATAATCTTCATACATCTCATACATTCGATATATATCATTTTTCTCTTATTTAACTGATGTTCTAATAAATATTCCTTTCTTAAATTTGTTCATTATATTCTTGATTGACTTATATATCCATTGGAATAAAATTTTACAGCATAGCATAAATAAAACGTGGTGATATTGAGATCCAAACTTCTAAAATGCCCCCCCCCCCCTTAAAAGAGTTTTTCTCAATTTTGATGACTACTATAATTTTGAGTAATGACATAAAATTTTAAATATTTTTTTTTAATCATAATCTTTAATTGATTAATAACATTCTGAGTTGAAAAATTATTTATATGGAATTTTTTGCTTGCATTAATAAAACTTTTCGAGTCTTACTTTACGAATATAAATTTTTCGTTATGTTCTCAAATAAAAAGTTATGAGGTAAGGAAATGCAATAATTTATGGAAACTCTGTATATCTGTTGTCAATAAGCAACTGTAAATTTCAATAAAGTGGTCATTAAAAAAATATATATATATGAGCAATAATGAATTATTAACTAATATTTTCACATTTTGCATTGTAATATATTCCATTGTCAAGAGTATGGTACCAGAATGCGATTGATATGGTAACAAAACAGACTTTAAATGTTAATGCTATTTTTCAATTGAACATTTCTTCTTAAATCTGCGTGATTATTATGCTTTACTTTTAGCCAAAACCAAATTTCATTTTTTTTGCATCAACTAGAACAAATATTTATACATTTAAGCTTTTGAATTTAAAACTGGCGTACTAGTTAAATTTTCCTGAATATAGCCCACAAAATAATTACTGCATACAACTTTATATTAAATTAATGTGATAAGATATTGAGATGATAGTTCTTATTTTCCAGGTAAATGTATATTTCATGAAGCATGTGTTAATTCCCTATTAATAATTTATGAGTAATGAAGAAAAATATTTCAGATATTCAGCGCAAGAAGCTAAGGATATTTTACGTTAAATATAGCATTCATATCCGCATTCTAACAAAAATTTATTCGGAATTAATTTTGTTTTCTTATGAAACCTAACAATAATAGCTCACATATTTGACATTATTATTTTGTTATCGGGAGGGAATACTTTAATATATCAAGGAATTTTTTAATAGTCTAAAGAGATAAAGTTTTATTGACGGTTATTTTTATGTTATTAAAAATTAATTTTTTTTTAAATTATTATTAATTTTCTACATTTTTCGTTAAACCGTTCCAAAAAAAAGTGCAGAAATATTCCCTATGCAATTTTGTCTTATGGTTTCTTTTGCTGTCAAATACATTAAAAAGAATTTTTTTTTTAAATCTGATTATTCTAATAAATTTATTTGAATATTTTAAACTGTTCTTTCAAATTATTCTTCAATTCAATTCATTTTAGATTTCTTGTTTATCTAAGATAAACTATCAGCAAACATATTCTGAGATAGAGAATATATTTAGTATTCATTACTGCTCTGTTGTATAAAATTTTATGTTTTTCGGATACCGTTTACTTTCATTTATTAACTTTAAAATATCAATAAAAAAGTAAGCTGAACGTAGTAAAAATTTAAGTATTGGCTTTTGAAGAAATGAAAATCGAAATTTTCTATTTGGATGCATAAATGATAAAATAAACTTAATATTTAGTAAACAATTTAATTTTATTAATGCTTCCTGAGTAAAACGTGATATTAATGTTTAATAAGTTATCTTATTTACAAAAGTTAATAGCTTCATCTATTTCAAAGTTGAATATAATTAAATTATTAATTCTATCAAGATATTGCACGTAAAGGAAATACTTACAACTTAAGAATATTTTCTCTCAATTAAGCATTTAGACGTGAATATCGATATTTAATATCTTTTGCAAACCACGCATGAATACAAATTTGTTAAATCTCATCAGTTACTGAACTAAAATTTTAAATAAACCATTACATTATTTTTATATAAGTGTGTAAATGTCTGCATTCTATATCTGTATATATGCGCTTATTTATGTTCTTTTTTTAAAAGAAATATTTGATCCCCTGTTTGGCAAAATATATAAATCTGTTTGATAATATCGAAAGCTAATTTGTTTAGTAAATTTCAAAATGTTTATTGCTTTGTTTTAATATAAATGGAAAGGCAAATATAATTGAAAATTTTATTTATGTTACCTTTAAGCGTCCTAAATGTGTTTTCTGTCACGTACTATTTTAATTCAAGGCTGATTGAACAGAGCGATTAAATATTTATGCTAATTAATGTTAGTTTTTTTAAATGTAGAGTTGAAAAAGTATATAAAATTATTAAATATCAAACTTCATTGCAATACTTTTCACATTCATTATATTTTGAATCGGTAAACTTGAATGAGAAAATCTGTAGGATGCTTATTAAGTTATTATTTTTTTATGATTTGGCATGTATTAAAAATTAAAAACCTGAAACAAAATTTTCTCCGATCAATAATTTGCAAGCACTGAGTGAATGCAAACGTTCTATTTGTTTTTCCAAAAAAAAAAAGAAATGCGAAAAACTGGAAAAGTTAAGTACTTATGAATTCACGTAGGCACCGTCATTACGTCACCTGAGAATAATAAGGTTCTATCTGTGCTTTTGAAAAAAATAGCTTATCGATTTATATATATATGTTCTATTTGTCTCAATAAAAGCATTTCTGGATTAAAATATTGTCATAATATAATTATAATGTTATATATAAATTATATATAACATCATTTTGATACAAAAATGTCTTCATAGATACAAATAGAATCTTTCTATATCTATAAGTCAATTTTTTAAAAAACACAGATAGAACCTTATTATTCTGAAGTGACGATTATGCATGACCTCTTGTCATCTGTCTGGCAGTAAGTGGATCCTAAGTCGATAACACATTTCTGAAATAGAATCAAAGTACTGCTGCAACGACATTTTAATTGCATCCATATTATTGAAGGTTCGGCCGCAAAGGCTTTGTGTAAGGTGGATAAATCAAAGGCGCAAGGTCTGGGCTAAACATTGGGTGAAATAAAACTTTCCAACTAAGGTCCATTAACTTTTTACTAGTCCTTAAACAACATGAACGTCGGTGTTATCGCAATAAAACTGAACTCCTCTGTGATTGATGAGTGATGGTCACTTAGACGTGACATTTTCTTTTGGTTTATTCAATTGTTGGCAGTAGAGGTCAGCATTGAGCATCTGGTTTGGGGGAGAACCTCTTGGTTGGTTATTCTCCTGGAGTCACACTACACACTCAGCAAAACATTTTTAGAAAGGAGTCCTCTTATTTAGTTCGATGTTTATTTTCTGAAGCAACGGCAAATAATCCTTTCACGCTTCACAATATAGTACATTACCCACTTCTCACAACCCGTTACAATTGGGTTGAAAAATGGTTTTTTACTATTACAGGAAAACAACGAAACACAATTCTTGATCCTCTCTTCTCGTTGTCTTAATGTAAGCTGGTATGGAACTAACTTATTGAGCTCGGTCAAGTGCATGAAACCGGCTTTCGACTGTTGTTAGGTGTACCGAGAACGTTTTCGCTAATTCTTTTATTGTTGAGAGTGAAGAATTTGTTATGGCTGTGCCCAGATTCTATTTAGAAACTACTTTTAGGCATACAAACTGTGAATGATCTTTACAGGTCCTATCTAGGTCCTCGAAATTCCTAAATCAGCGACGACAGGTGCTATCATTCACGACATCTTTCCTATACATATAAAAAAATCATTGCGAAAAACGGAGGCTATTGTAACGGCTTTATCCTACTCGCACAATAAACATGTCTGATGTTGTCTTACTCGCTTGTCAGGTTGTTTTTGTTTCAACCGCGTTTTTCTGGCAAATGTTGTGTTGCATACTCCCCTGCACCATGCGTTTTAGCCCATTTTCCTATGCTCGAAACGTCAGCTATAACATTCGTACTCAATGAAATTTACCTATACTCAAAATAGTTAGAATTATTGCACTCACTCAAAATAAATAGATTATAGCAATTTTGGAATCGAGTGTTTATCATGCACTGAATTAAAAGAATGAATGATCATTTGCATGTCTGCATGTATGTAAAATTATTTAAATATCTATCTATCTATCTATAAAGTACCATATATGTATTATATAATTTGCACTGACCGTTTTTTGTGATAAATATTTTGAGAAGAACTTTTTTTTGTTGTAGAATATCTGACTTATATCAAGTAAAGAAATTTCGAATAGAAAGCCAAATGCTTTATTGAAATAATATGTATGGCAGATCTACATATCATAATGATATTTGTAATGATATGTAGAAAAAGTTAGATAATTTAGAGTGTGAAAGTTCAAACTATGTTCTTAAGTTCAAGTATGTTCTTAATTATTAAATTACGTATGTTCATGAATATTAGTTGTACTACTAATATAACAATTTATTAGTTACATTATTAGTTATACTACTAATTATTCTTTATTAGTTATACTACTAATATATTTTTTTAAATTTTAAAATAGGATATCAATCCTTATATATATTATAAATGTGAAAGTGTGTCCGAAAATTGGAATGAACTTGGCTTCAAAACGGATGGATTAATGGTTCAAACTATGTTCTTAAGTTCAAGTATGTTCTTAATTATTAAATTACGTATGTTCATGAATATTAGTTGTACTACTAATATAACAATTTATTAGTTACATTATTAGTTATACTACTAATTATTCTTTATTAGTTATACTACTAATATATTTTTTTAAATTTTAAAATAGGATATCAATCCTTATATATATTATAAATGTGAAAGTGTGTCCGAAAATTGGAATGAACTTGGCTTCAAAACGGATGGATTAATGTCTTTGAATTTTTGTATATAGATAGATTATTGGTCTGAAATGAACATAGGCTGATTTTTATTTATTTTATTCAAATATTTTTCTTAATAATTCAGCATTTCACTATTTTTCATACAGAATAAATTGAAAAATTTTCCATAATATTTAATCATCTTTCTTTTTCCGTTGCCAAAAAATAAAAAAACCGGAATAATTATTTCTCTTCTGTAATTAATTTTCAACTGAAAGATTTTCACGTGATAAAAGAAAATGAAATAAATAAATGGACCCTATTCTGTTTTTTGGTTCGAGGTTAAAAACCGCGATTTTACCAATTGTGACATCAGAGGAATACTGTTTTTCTTCTTATATCATGCAGACGATTATATCAAAGCTATTGAATACTTAAGCTCAGTCACTACGTGTTAAATTTCTTAGCGCACTTCAGCGCCACAGCGGCTGGTAGGCGAAACAGATTGAGCTCCAGGGAAACCACCCACCAGTTCCTTTTACCGTTTGTATCAGTGTTTTGTTTTCGCACTCTCTTTAAAAGGTTGCTAAATTATTGATACGTCAAAGCTAAAACTTTTACGAAAATAAAATAATTGGAATTAAAAAAGAATTTCGCACATATTTTAACAAAAATCAGATAATTCAAAAAAAATATTTTATTGCTGTATTTCATGATATACTTTTTTTTTTTTTAATTATTTTTAATCGGAATAATGGTTAATCTTATGAAAATGTTCAATTTAAGACATTCATCTGCAGAATTTCAAAATGAATTTTAAGTTGCTTTTTTAATAGCGATTTAGTATTTTAAAATATAGTGACATAAATATTTGTTTAGTATCAAATAAATTCATTTGAAGATTTTATGTACATACAGGATAAGAAAAGGGAAAAACTATACATAGACGCATATATATATCTATGTTATTTTGTGGGGTGGGTGGAATAAGGGATTAAAAACTAAGAAATTAAAAATTTTTCATTTTTTTTTTATCTAAATCAGCCATGTATAAAATTTTTTATTTAGCATACTTTTAGTACCATGATGAAATTGCAAAAGTTATACGTATTGAAATTGTTAAATTAAACTTGTTAAGTTGAAAAACTGAAAGCTTCATTTATTCAACATTTTTCTAAGTATAACTTTTTGCAATTTCATCATGGTACTAAAAGTATCCTAATTAAAAATTTTATACATGGCTGATTTAGATAAAAAAAAATAATGAAAAAATTTTAATTTCTTAGTTTTTAATCCCTTACTCCACCCACCCACCCACCCCCCCCTCCAAAATAACATAGATATATATATATGTGTCTATGTATAGTTTTTTCCTTTTCTTATCCTGTATTTACATAAAATCTTCAAATGAATTTATTTGATACTAAGCAAATATTTATATCACTATATTTTAAAATACTAAATCGCTATTAAAAAACAACTTAAAATTTATTTTGAAATTCTGCAGATAAATGTCTTAAATTGAACATTTTCATAAGATTAACCATTATTCAGATTAAAAATAATAATAAAAAAAAGTACATCATGAAATACAGCAATAAAATATTTTTGTTGAATTATCTGATTTTTGTTAAAATATGTACGAAATTCTTTTTTAATTCCAATTATTTTATTTTCGTAAAAGTTTTAGCTTTGACGTATCAATAATTTAGCAACCTTTTAAAGAGAGTGCGAAAACATTGTATAAATCAATCGCAATTTTTTTTTTTTTATTTCCAATTATTTTATTTTTGTAAAAGATTTAGCTTTGGTGTATCAGTAATTTAGCAACCTTTTAATAATTCTTCCTTATTAGGATGAGCGAAGCGAATATTCTACTAGGCCACTCAAATTACATTTTGTCGTACACTTTACAATAAAACTACTCAATATTTTAACTTCAAATTAAACACAAAAATAAATTATGATCCGTAGATTTGCACAATATTTTTTTTACAGTAAAACGTTAAAAAAAAATTATTTTAATTAATTTATTTTACATGCATTTCCAATACGGACGCATTTTAGCAAATAAATAAAAAATGAAACGCGTAATTTTCAGAAAAAAATATATAAATCATGGAGTAAGTAATTATAGATAGAATCATGATTAATAAATAAAACATTTTTTCATTATTCTGCAAAATCGTTTGTACAGATGACACTCAAACATTTTAAAAGAATTGTATTATGGATTTTTTTTTGTAAAGTGGTAACAAAAGAATTGCAAACAAAAATATAAACAAATATATAAATGAAAAATTAAAAGAACTGCATGAAGATGTTGCCTCGATTCACGCTCTTTATAAATGTACTAAAGCAAAGTTGGCAGATTCAGAAACGACAAATAGGCTTTAACCATTTCTTACTTTATCATTTGGATCTAAAGTAATATTACGTTCTTATTTGTGGACCAAAAAAGGTTTAGTGAATGGGACTTTAGACTTTGTTGCATGTATTAAAGAAAATCGCAAGCCACCAGATCAGATATCACGAATAATCATGGATAAATTTGAATACTGCAGTAATTTAACTTATAAGAATTGGTGCGTACCGATTCCCCCAATAATTAAATTCTGGAAAAATGGAAGCATAAATTGCTCAAGGAAAGAATTTCTTCTGCAGTTAGCTTTTGCTGTTATAATTCATAAATCCCAAGGTTTAACATTAGATGAAGCAGTTGTAGATATTGAGGATATATAAACACCAGTTGGCTTAAAAACGTATGTAACGTTGTCGAGAGTGAAAATCCTTCAAAATTAAGCATTCAATTGAAATTTTCCTTACAAAAAATTCTCATATGCTAACATGTATAAAAACGAAGAAATTAGAATAAAATGTTTTACAGTTAAAAATTCACAGTATCAACGAAAGCAGATTTCAAACGTTTTTCCAGAAAATAGGATTTTGAAGAAGTAACTTTCTTCAAGCTCTCTTCAAATATATTATTCTAAAATAGCTATCAAAGATTAATTATCTGATGTTAATTACAAAGATTGGAAACATGCATATTTCAAACAACTTTAAAAAACACCAGTGGCTACTGGGAATTGTAAAAACATCTTTAAAAGAGCTTTTAGTTGAAAATTTAAAAATATTTTGTAAAAGTTTGCTTCGAAAATATTTTATTATGCCAGTCTTACAACACAAATAAAAAAGTAAAATGTGCCAAAACATAAAATAACGTTTTTGTTTAATAAAGATGCAAAAATAATATTAAAAAATAGTGTTACTTTCAAATATCTGTTTTATAAAATAATGCTTCGCGAATCCAAACAAAGCATGGCTTTTGCTAGTTTACTTAAATTAATATCTTAATCCCTCCTCTTCTTCCTTAAAACTGCACATATTCATTAAATGTAGCAATATATACATGTGTGAACACAGGACATGATAAACTTTTGTAATAATTTATCCAGTACTTTGTTGTTGAAATATCCACTACTAAATGTTTAATGCATTTTTTAAGGTTTCGCTAAAATGCCATATTGAAAAGATACAATTCAAAAACTAATATGTTTTAATACACTCGCAAAAATTTTTTAAAGAAAATTACCTGTAGCAAATATTGAAATTTGTGAAGTCATTTCTTTATTACACAGTATTTCAGTAACAAATAAAAGAGTTTTTCACCACTGGAGAATTGACAATTTTATTCCTTAGTTATATGTTATCAATTTAATTTTAATTTTTACAGTTATAAGAATGAAATTCATGTCACCGCATTCAGAGGAGCATACCTGAATTCAATACTTAACACCAGGCATAATAAAAAATATGAAATTCCAATAAAGATTCATATTCATTATTGATCTAAGCTCACTAACAACATTGCGTAATACAGAATCATGATCTTTCTACAATGTAATGCTAGAAAGCAGCAACTGAAGTAAGGAATTCTCATACCAAGCATAAAATTTTGAAAAATAATTATTTAAAAAAAAAATTCCTCATATATATTTTAAGCTGAAAACATATTCAGTTAGGTGTTTAACATTCACTCATGTCAACAAATATGCATTAGCCTAGTTGGCCATTTGACCATTCATTCTGTCGATATCAATTTTTAGCACTGTTGACAGTACATTGATTAATTTTACTGATGCAAACTTTTATGTTAATCATTAAACTTAAAAAATAAAAATATAAGAACCTTCAAATTGATTTTTGAGGGATTTATACACAATATGTAATGCAGAGCTTGATGTCGAATGTCACAAAAAATATTGAATCGTTATGGAATTTTTCTCCCAAAATAAAATTGCAACCAGGCAGATTTAGTATGTACATCTGGCAGATTCATTGTTATATATATATAATCAAAGCTGCAATGGGTCAGAAAGTGCTACTAATATAAATTTATAGGAGAGGGTACATAAGGATGTTCAGGATACATCCTAACATGTAAAGAGAATTTGACGTAAACAGAAATCCTCTGAGGTGTTCTTGTATGGGTAGTGTTTTAGCAAAGTAAAATAATGATAGCAGTTTGAAAATTCATTTACTAATTTTATTTAAAAAAAAGCATAAAGTAGCATGGTGGAAATAAAAAAATGCAAACAAAAAGTTGCACTAAGTAATTTAATGTTAATACACAAGTTCACAAATCAAAGTACATATTTCAAAAATATTCTTCACAAACAAACCACATACTTTAAGATGATTAATATTCAACATAAGCTGTTCTACATAGTTCTACAAAACATTTTTAAATTATTAGACCTTTTATAAACTGCAATGTGTATTTAAATGCCAACTCCAAGTAGAGAATTCACACAGTACAATTTGCATAAAAATAGCAAAAAATTAATTAGCTTTAATTCATCATATAAGCCTCTCATAGAATTTATTGTTAAGACCCAACCCTTTAGTCCTTTCGATGCAATTCTTCCTACTTTTGGAAGCTCATCTGTGTTGCTAGAATTGACAAAATGACTTTTTTTTTAATTTCTTCAGATGTAATTTTTCTTTTTTTCTTTGGTGGCTGATCTCTGCTGCTAGAACAGACAAAATAATATTTCTTTAATTCTTCATATGTATCAGTCCAGAACTGCAAATGAGAACCCTCAGAAGCCACACAATGATACTTTGTACCATCTGGAGGATGTTTACTGTTGCCGTTACAAGAGTCAAATAGGTCATTTATCATTCTCACAAAGTCAGCAGTTGCAGCAGATTCAGCTGGCAGAAAATTGCCTGAAATTAGTGCACTCATTCCAGCAGAGACACTTTACTGAAAATTTGTCTTGCAATTTTAACCTGAAAATAATTAAAGACAGATTAAAAATAAACTTTAGGAAATTTTAATGCTAAATATTTTTGTAGTCTAATATTTAACACATTTTTCAAATAAAATTTATAAAAAAAAGAGAAATAAGAGTAAAATAGAAAAAAAAACTTTACCAAACGTATTTGTTTGTGCTTCAAACATAGAAAAGAACTAACTCTACTTTTAACAAGTACAGCTGTTGTAAACCACACCTATTCGTTATTAGGTAACTGGTATTCTTAAAGATAAGAAATACCAAATTGTTACTTAGAAATATGACTCGTTAGTCGTATGTATCAATACGTATGATTCCATATGATTTCGAAACTTTTTAAAACTGAATAAATTAAGACCAATCTATGAAAAAATTCATTATATGGAGATAGATATTTCGCTATATAGAGGGGTACATGGATGCTATTCTCCCTTTTGGTTCGAGGCATTAAAAACTTCCATTTTACCCTGTGGCGTATCTAGACTTATCATTTCGGAGGGGACAGATTTAGTAAAAGTTTCTACGAGGGAATCGCAAGAAACATTAAAAATTCCGCTTTAAAAGAGTTTTTATTAAATCAGGTAACACACATCATAACAGGAAACGCATTATATCAGCGGTTCCCAAACTTTCTTGGTACGCGACCCACCTTTCAGTGAAAAAAAATTCGTGACCCACCTTCACTAAAAAAAAAAATTTTGCTACCCACTAAAGAAAAAGTTGTATATCAGTATAGCAATTTTTGTACGATCTCTATACGCTCAGCTATCCTGTCCAACGAAAAACGCAAATTTTTGTATGGAAGATATATTATCAACAAAAACAAGAATCGGTAATCTCAATGTGTGTCAGTGAATAGTAATTAAAAAAATGCACAAACTACAAATATAGCTAAAAATACATTTAATTATTATGAACACATAACTTTTTGGTTAATTAGATACTTCCTGCTGAAATTGTCATATCATATTTTTTAAACAGATGAAATAAAAGATATATTTTGATAACAAACCTTGATTTTTCCGAGGCCCACCAAAATAACTGCCGTGGCCGACCAGTGGGTCGCGACCCATAGATTGGGAACCGCTGCATTATACAATCAAATCTGCTAAGATAGAACAGAATGCAATTGGAAAAATTTTCCGTTTAAGCAGATTTCCGTCGTAACAAGTATAATTCCATGGTTCTACCACATTTTTTGTAGGGGTTACTGAAAATTACTAAAAGGTATCTCAATAAATAGTAAATAAAACTGAAGTAAACAGCAAATTTAAAATTATTTAAGAACGTTCTCATTCTACCCTCCCCCCCCCCATCCATACACACACACACCTCCTTCAACACATTTCAGAAACCATTTTGGAGAATACATGCACGACATTTTGTAAAACTTAAGTATTGAAAAATGTTTTTTATTTTCTCATAAAAGAGATACACTTGGAATCCCCATGATGACTTTTCCGAGATATACCAATCAATTAACTGACAAATTTAATACTATTTCCTGAATTCTTTTTTTATGATAATTTGTGACAGACTGAAACCTGTTTATATATTCAAAATTCAGAATCACTCAATTAAATTTATGATTCACTTTTAATGTAAATGAAGTTTATTTCTAATCAAAACGTTAAACAGTCATAGAGCCGCCTTTTTTATCAATATTTTGTAATACTATGGAAATAATATAACCATCACTGTTCTACAACAAGCTAAATAACAAGTTTATACTACGATTTAAATAAATTAAAAACTAAAAAAAAAAAATAAAGGTTCAAGGCTGCCTATTTTATACAGAGAAGATATCATTATCTATGTATTACCTAAAGTCACAGTGTTGGTGTTGTTTATTACAGCCGATTATCTACAGTAAGGATAATGGCTAGAAAGAGATGCCCTCCATGGTAGTATTTTTAAGGGATCCTAATCCGTATCAATACAAGGAAATCAGAATCCAAGGTTCGAAGGATACTACCCTAAAATTACAGATTTTCTACTGATAAATAGCAAGTGTAAGCTTTTTAATGTTTTAAAACTAATAAAAATTAATAATGACCTTTTAATCAGCATATATTATGTTTTAAACAGTAAAAGGCGTGTAAATCGAGCCTATGTATAACTGATATTTGGTTGAAATTGTTATTTCCTTATATCTGCAAAATAATACATTTTCTGATAAAAGTCTGTCTAAAACAGAATGGTTTAGACTTTAGACTTTCAACACTCCCTCATCCTATTGGTACATATGAAGCTAACAGGATGTTTAATTTTGCACCAGTTATACATTCAAAATTTTTATCCTCATATACTTTTCTTAGCATAAAAAGAAGTTATTACAACAGTTTAATGAAAAACATAGTACCTACAATGTGAATATGCACTCATTTATCTTTCTGCATTAGAGAGAGAACAAAAAAAATATGAGCCCCTCCTATATTCCCTTGAGCCCCCCCCCCGCCCCTATCGTACACTTCTAGCTACGGCCCTGGTAGCCCCATCAGATCACCTTTTTATTCCACTGATTTTACCAATTGTGACATAACAGGAATACTATTTATTGCACTTACCACATTACAGAAAATTTCATTTACACAAAAAAGTACATAAATAGTGTAGCATTTGTTTCCAGTTAATAATCCATAAACAAATAGCCCCTGCTGTCCTCTTCGGTTTGAGGCTATAAAAATTGCCATGTTACCTATTGTGACATCAGAGGAATACAGTCCATTTTGGAAACGTATCATTTCGTTCATAATTTCAATCATTTCAGAAGATTATTTCATACTGTGTGTACATTTCATAGTGTAGACTTTTCACAAACAGCAGTATAAAAAAAAGCATATCGAAAGATCAGCAACTCTTTAATCCAATTAAGGTATTTTTTTAGATATACTTGATACACAAAAACTTAATTTATGGATGATACCGAATAAAATATTCCAATTTAAAGCTTCACCCAATCCCAAAAGTTAAAGTTCTTTCGATTGTTTTGCTTACAATTTTTTTTCAATTACCTTCTAGATAAATTTTAAAAACCTCCTCTTTATAAATATGCTGTAGCACCAAATGGAATCTCTGTTGACCCATTGTTGTTCAGAAATATGTTTGAAGCCGTTGACGAGTACTGGAAGATCTCTCAGCTGCTGCTACTGATGTTGGAATCGCCAAAATAAATTCTGCTGAAAGGTAAACTTCAGAAAATAATATCTTCATTAATTCCTCCGATGACATAATTTTAATTCCGATCATAATGCATTTTGGTCAGTTTCATCCGGGATTAGTGTTAGAAAAAGTATGCATTTTTTAATTCAACAATATATCGTAAATAGATGTGGTGCGAGAATTTCTCCCGGGGAAGCTGAGCTCATCTAAAATATTCCAGGGGGAGCCAGAGCTCCCGCAGCTCCCCTGGTTCTTACGCCTATGACCCCTGAATAACCCTTTGACAAATTTGGCATTTTCCTGCTATCTTTTACCGAAATTAGCACTTTTTATACCATCTTTTAATGAAATTCACATTTATTTCGAGATTCTTTCATGAAATTTGTGTTTTTTTAAGCGGCATTTTGATAAATTTGTGTTCATATGAAGAAACGTATGAAGAGAAAACTGCGCTCGGAGCAAAGTTTCAATGTAGTGTTCTTTTCCTTCTTAGCGACCAAAAATGATCTTGGTAGTAGAAAATGGTATCCATAAATTTCTGTGCCCGGGGTGACTGCCCTTTCTCCCCCCTGCCCCCTTTCACACAACGCTGTTTATATGGAGATGGCGATCCTTTCACAAAATTTGCATTTATTCCACAGTGCTTTCATGAAATTCACATTTGTTCCGCAATCATTTCACGAAATTCGTGTTTATTCAGCAGTCATTTCACTAAATTCGTGTTTATTCCGTGATTTTTTTAAAAAGAAATTCGTGTTTTATTGAGATCTTTTAAGGAAAGTCAAGTTTTTTGAGCGATTCTTTGAAAAAATTGGTGTTTTTATTGTGATAATCTAGCAAAAATTTCTGCGATCGATTGATGAAATTGATTATGAAAATAAGCTATTCAGCTCAGTTCAAAAGCTATGAAAAATCGGTAATTATCCTGGAAATTTGGACATAACTATCCAAATTTCAGGGTTGATAAACTATGTTTCATAACTTTTGGAATCGAAAGCATTAATTTTTTGGAAAATTTCAAACTGAATTGTCTGTTCTCTCGATGGTAAATCGCACAAAACTTGTCAATCAATCTCAGGGGGGGGCAACTCGTAAAATATGTCATTCAGTTGCACAAAAAAAAAAAAAAAAACGTGAGAGTTAATTGTAGTTTCAAAATGCAAAAATGTTTGGAAAATTTGTAATTTTTTTTTTTTTTTTTTTTTTTTTTTTTTTTTTTTTTTGGCGGGAGCCCCCTGCCCACGATACTTTTTTTGGGCGGGATTTCAAAATTTTGGGTGCGAGTCCCACCCTGAAAATCAAGACCTGCAAGCCATTATGCAGTTTAGAAATAAGTAGAATTTAATACAGAATATCGTTTACAATTCTATTATTAGTTAAAAATCCCCTTTTTTAGGTTTAGAATACGAAAAATACTGTAGTTACATACAAAGTTTTGAAGGCATTGAAAAAATGACGTTTTTGAGGATTCTCTTTAAGCTTTTTTATGTTTCATAGTATATGAGTAAAATGGTTGTGACAGAGATACAGACAGATAGAGGATTGATTTTATAACAGTTTTGTTTTATAAGTACGGAACCCTAAAACCGTATTGTTTGTCCAGCACTATTAAGAAGAATTAAGGCTAGTTTCCACCAAAATCGATTATACAGAGAAAAAAAAAAAAAAAAAAGAATGACTCAGGTTTTTTAAAAACTTCAACCTCAGTTCAGACATGATGTAATGTCCTATGTTGATGCATGTTACATTATGTCAAACTAGCATTGGCTTTGCAGCACAGTTACACTTATTCTCATAAAAATCATTTTAAATAAAAAGGGCAAAAATCCACATAATTTTGAAAAAACCGAAACTGTGACAAAAAATACACTTAAAATACAAAACCAGAAAGAATCCTGAAAGAAAAAAAAACTCACTCAAAAAATTAGCACTAGTGGCAAAGCCTCTTTTGACCGGTAATTTGACAACGACAAGAGAAAAATAACGAAACAGAAATAATTTAATTATAAGCAAGTGTAATTTGTAATGAATTAGGGATGCACCGAATATTCGGTATCTATTCGGTATTTGGCCATGTTACCGAATATTCGGCTAGGCTGAATATTAAACTATTCGGTTGGGCCGAATATTCGATATGGCCGAATCCAATACTTAATAAAACCTTTTAAAAACTTTTCACTATTTCTACTTTTAACTGTCAAATGTTTAATTTATATTTAAAATAATTAGAAAAAAAATCATTTTTAAATAAAATAGAATGCTTTTACATTATTTATTTGCTGTTTGTAAAGTATAACTTAAGAAAATTAACCATGAGAAGGATTAAAATGGTGATTTATTAGGATTCTCCTTAGGAATAAATTATGTGTTGATACAATAGTGCTATATAAGTGCTCCAAAATCTAAATTTTGTTTAGTAAATAATCTGTTTCTTGCTTTTCCGCAAATAAAAGTCCTTTAAAAGAAAAAAACTTTTGAGATTAGTAAAAGCTATCAGACAATTTTTGTCCATGAAACCATAATCAACTTATTGAGTCATAAGTACATTGTATTTCATTTCATTCTAGGTCAAAACTTGTGTGTTCGTTTATTACATTAACAATAAATAAGATAACATATATTCTACTCACATGCTTTGATTTCTCTAAAATATAATATGATGAGAAGGGTGGAAAATACCACTATTCATAAGAAAAGAATTATGAGCCAAATATACCTTTATTCAGAATTAAGTTGAAAGTATTTGTACTTCATATTGAAAAAAATCTGCCTTGAGTTATTTAAAAAAGACAATTATCAGACTGTAAAATTTTTCTTCGGCCATTTTTTCATTATTTGATTTTAAAATGTCTGTTTTGATTCGTAGAAAATTTTATTATTTAAAGTTTCATAACGATAACTGCACTTCTTAAATAACTCAAGCCAGATTTTTTTCAATACTAAATGCTCTTATAAAAAGCTCTTGGTTATCAAAGTAAGTTTCTTTTATTAAATATTATGTAAAACTGTTTTAAAAAGTAACATTTTAATACCTTTAAATTTTGAAATATAAAAAGTATTTGGAAAGCCGAATATTCGGTATTCGGTTCACCTGTCGGCCGAATATTTGGCATTCGGCCAAAATCACTATTCGGTGCATCCCTATAATGAATGTTTTTCAATTTAATTTTTGAGTGAAAGAAAAGCAGCATTCTACATTTTCTTACAATTGATACTTAGTGCTACCAACTGTTGATTTTCAAAATACAGTAGATTCCCTCAAATCCGCAACTCTCTAAAATCCACACATATTTTATGGATGTAAACAATGAAACATTCAGTTCAAATGTAGGTGCAAAATTTGACTTTTTTTAGTTTTATATTGGTTCCATATATTTTTTAATTTATAATTTTTGTTAAGATTACTGAATTCATGTTTTTTCATAAAGAAAGAATGATTTATTTCTGAAAAAATAAAGATATTGCTGATATCATTGGTAATCACAATCTTATCAAATATATTTGTGTATTAATCAAGATTTATTACTTAAGTCTGGCTAAACTTGAAATAAAGCTTCATTATTTTATGATGCTGATTGTGAATTAGTAATGTACCTGTATGAGGCAAGTTTCATTGAATAATTTAGGAAAAATACATTTCATCTTTATAATGAATATGTGATTGTACATTATTGATTATTAACTTGACCTTTGCTTTTAGTATTTATATATTAATCATTTATGTATGTAGTATCATTTAGTATGTAGTATTAATCATTTAAAAATTATCTAAATTTTTATTATTTTAGTTTGTTACTTATTTCAATATTTTAGTATATTGTAAGCATTCGTTATACTTTTGATTTCATTATTAATTACATTCAAATTATTTTTTAAAAATGTAAACAATGAAATGACCAGAAATCCGCAAAATTCTAAAATCTGCAAAACCTCTGGTCCCAAGCTGTGCGGATTTGAGGGAGTCTACTGTATATGGCTAAACTGAATGGCAGACCTGAAAACATATGAAAAATTAAAAATCTTAGTACACAAAATTCAAATTAATATTGAGGTTTTGGGTTTGTTTGTTTTTTTTTTTTCCTTTTTTTGGTGCTTCACAACCTTTTTTTTTTTTTTTTTTTTTTTTTTTTACATTCATTAATAGAAAGGTTTTTAGTATTCCATCTCCATATACAGTACACTCCCTCTAATCTGCACAGGTCGGGACCAAGGGTTTTGCGGATAATAGAATTTTGCAGATTATAGGTCATTTCTTTGTTTACATTCTAATATTCGGAATTTATCAACAAATATAGTAAATATGCAGCCAATAAATAACACAAATGAAAGAAAATATTTTTTTAATGCATAAAAAGCTATAGTCAATAGGAACACATTTAAATGATATAATACAAAATTAATGGAAAACATTTCTATTTATTTTTAAATCTTTTGAACATCACAGTAGTGTTCACTCTTGAAATAAAAAGGGCATGATTCTGTTCACTCAAAAGGGCACTACTGCAGCAAAAAAGAGCACTTTTGCAAGAAAAAAATTGTTATTACTTTTAGAATGGGAAAAAGAAAGCGGCAAAATGCATAAATTTTAAATGATTTTATGACATAAAAATACAATTAAATTAAAACATAATTGAACAGTTTCATGTTTTTTTTTTTTTTTTTTTTTTTTTTTTATTCCCAAGAAAGAAAAAAAAATGCCATCATTTTTGAGAACACAAATTTAAAATACTATGGAATAATAATAAGAAAAATATATTAAAAATCTCTGGGTAAAGTGGTGCATTTTACTCTATTGCAAAAAAAAAAGGCAGGGTGATACACCCTTCAAGTTTGGTCTAGAATAAACACTAGATTACAGTGATAGTGGTTTGCTTTATCATTTTTTATTCATGCAATGCAGTTTAATCTTGATGCCCTTAAGAGTCAGAATTCCTTAATCAGTAACATAAGTTTTTTTTTTTTTTCTTTTTAAATATCCTCAAGAGCTATTTTATCTTTTATATAGCCAGCAAATGTGTACAGACTATAGCAATCTTAATAGTTATTTATAAGATACATAAAACATCTCCTTCTAATGAATGCAGAAATGCATTGAAAATTTCTAAATTCATCAGTACAAGTACAGTTCAACTTTTATTATGGTCAAAGTGTGCATTATCTTGGTTAAAAAAAAAAAAAAAAGGAAATTTTAACAGTTTGTTTACATCTGAAATATAGTACGGATTATAGTAGAGATGCATCGGATGTGGATTTTTGCCGGATACCAGATAACAGATATCCGGTACAAACTTTTACCGAATATCCGGTATCCGGCCGAATAATTTCTCATTTTTAATTTTAATAATATTTCGATTTTATGCTTGTTTAAAGAGAAAAAAATATTATAATTTTATATTATGCAAGTATTAATAGATTTCAATTAACTTATTAAGTCAAAGTTACTTAAAAACATAGTAATAATTAAATATTGAAATGTAATATTATTTTGCCTTTTCATTTTTACTTATAAAACTTCTAACTTTACATGCATATTTTTTTCTACCTTTTCTTTAGTCTCTATCACCAGATTTAGATAGTGACTTGAGGTTTTTATAGATGAGTTGTATCGATAACTAACAGAATTTTTTTTTTTTTTTTACCCTGTTGACACATAATTAACAAAAATGGGATAGTTGTGTATGTTACTCTTCTCGACTCTGAGTGAGAGTTACAGTTTTCCTATTAAGCTCTTTTTGCATTGCAGAACAAGTTTCAGAATGAACTTTATTTAAAAGGTCACTTGCAATTTTTACATGACTGGGTGACTTATAACAAGGCGTAATTCAATTGCTTTGGAAATTTTTACTAAAATATGTTTAAAAAAAAATGCAATTTGTATATTTTTCTTTTGTTTTTACCACATTTTTTTCTATTGTAGACTGCTTAACTTGTGCAATTGATGTTCCAGCAAAATTTGAATGGTTTCTTCAATATCAGCACCATTTTGTTCTTGATTTTCTAAACAAACACACTTTGAATCTGGAGTATGAATATTCATAAATAAACTCTTTAGTTTGCTGGAAACTTTATTTTTCTACATGGTTTTTAATCCTCAATACTTTAGCACTTATAAGACGGCCCCATTGTACACATTTCTGACTCAGAATTTTTTATGTATTAACAGCAACTTCATAAAACTTTTAGATTAGATATTTAGATCTTCCTCTTTTGTTGATATTCATAACTCAAATTAATAATAAAGTTATTAACAAAACACTTGAGAAGAACTATAAAAGTCAACTACTATATTACGGCAATTAAAAAACTGAAAGCAAAACAAAGTTGAAACTGTAGTTGATATTATAGTTTTGGTTTTACAATTACAGTTACGACAGAATAATTGAACTTGCAGTTAAATTTTGACTGGTGAAAATTACAATAAAACTTTTGAGAGGTGTAAAATTACTTCATTACTGAAATTTAAGAACAATTTTTAAGAAAAATAAAAAATTTTAAGTTGTAGTATATATTCTAGTTTTGGTTTTACAATTCTGACAAAATATTGTCATATTTTAAATATATCTTCATTTACATATAAACATTATAATTTCATAATTGTGAAAATATACAAGTATTTATTTTCGTTAACATTGCTTTTTAATAAGATAAGGTTGTCAAGGAGCAAATTAGATTTACATTTTTTTTTTTTTATGTAAAAAACAGAATTTAAAAAATGTTTTACTATCCGGCAACCGGATATTAAAATATTCGGCCGGAACGAATATCCGGTTTGAGTGCTGAATAAGCAGGATATCCGGCAGGAGCCGGATATCCGGTGCATCCCTAGATTATAGGGTTGTGGAAGAGGGAGTGGACTGTTGTAAACTAGTCAGATGTTGCAATCCTAAAACTTACTTCTATCTTATGAATGTTGATACTTCATGAAAAATGCAGCATAGAAGTGCCACCAGTCATCAATAATTATCGTTATATAATCTGAAGAAACTGATCCTGTGAAAGAAAAAAATTAAAGTAATCATTAATTTTCTGTATTTAGAAATTTAATAACTTTCACTGGTTGAAGCATTGTCAACAAATATGAAATTTTCTTATCTTATACTATAACACAAGCAAAAATTGTGTTTGGAAATTTTATCTTAAAAAAAGTTCTGATTTTGACTTAAATTTTTTTATTTCACCATGTTCAAGCATGGGAAGACCATTGGACTAGGTTACATGTTCAGGGTTCATACTCATTTTCGAAGTAAAAATCCCCTGAGAATCCCCTAATGTACAATTATGATGTGTAATCCCCAGGATATACAATTTTTCCATGTCAGCAATTAATGGCATGTTTTAAACTAGTATCATGACATCCCACCTTCTCAAAATAAAATGAAAGCAAGGTAATCTCAAAAATAAAGTTTACATATTACCTATATGAACAAAACCAACAAAACTTTAAAAGAGAAACATTGATTTGTAGAAAACATGGATGAAGTCTGTATGCCTTGCTGGGCTATCCTTAAAAACTTTGTAGCTTGCTGCAAGAATTTAATTTCCACTTTATAATTTTAATACCTCTTTCAAAAACATTATATGAACAATATTAAGACTACAAATGCCATACCAAACTTAAAAACTTGCTTCATTTTACTTAAATTCCTCTTGAACTTATGTCAAAACTTACAACGTTAGAAGGTGTATCGAGTGACTGAACGGATGCCGACAGATCTCAAATCATCAAGCATATAGACAGTAGCAATTGCGCTCAATTTTCCAAAGTAGCTAGTCATTTAGCCAGGTTTTCCCAGGTTTGGGAATTTTTTTGTATTATCCCTTGAGAAATCCCCTAATTTTTAGAACCAAAAATCTATCCCCCGATTTTCCCAGGAATCCCATAATTCCCTGTTGAGTATGAATTCTGATGTCCTATAAAATTTGATTAATGGATCATTTTTGGTCAGGGTCAAGCAGTGTTCTCACTAACATTTGACAAACATTAGTAATTTGGCTAATTTAAAATAAAAAACATTTGTCAAATGAAAAATGTATCAGCAAAATAGATTCGCCGTGTAGTATAAAAAAAGTATCTTTAATCTTCATGCAAAATAATAAACGAATATTCAGAGCATACATGTAACAAAAAAATAAGTATTATCTATAAAAGAATAAGGTGGGGGTAAAGATGCACACTTCCCATAAATTTTGATTTTTAACAACATATTTGGTCTAAACTTATGTGATTAATGATTAAAATATACTCCAACATTAGGCACGTGTCACCATCAACCAGTGTTCTGTCAAATTGTAATTTTCAAAAAGCATTGTTCAGCATATCCAGGGATAGGGAAATACATCATTTTGCTCGCCAGTGGCGAGTGGATTCTCTGGCAAGGCGAGTGCATTTTTAATTTTTGAAAAAACTGTAGGCAATAGAAACATTATCAGAGACACTTTTTCAATCTAGATATTTTAACTTTCCAAATTATTACAGTGTAAATATGATACTAAAGTTCTATCTTATATTAAGCTTACCTCTGTTGCATATATTTCTTAATTTTATAGGGAAAAAAGAATTACGAAAATGTATTGAGTAGTAATAGTAATTTCATGTACGATTTTGTCAAAACTATTTTCAACTGCATGCGTGTTGTATCTTGCAGGCTGGTGAAATAAATCAATGGGTGGTAAGATTTTTGAAAAATTCCTCACCCCTGAGCATATCTTTGTTCCGTTGGTTGGGGTAAAAGTATGCAGTGATGGTACAAAGATACACAGTGTGTAATTTTATCTTGTTTCTCCGAAAACAAATGAGTTATGAAAAAGTATGAGTAACTTTCACTAGTATTTATAGTTAAACTGAAAATTATAAATTGAACCATGGAAAAAACGAAAAAAAAAAAAAAAAAAAAAAAAAAAAAAAGAAGAATGTGAGATTGAAACTAGCAGTTAAACTTGTAACTGCTGTGACAAAAATTGTTCCATATCATAGAATGAATATCATAGAATGAATAAAGAGCTGACTGACTTATAAGTTACTATTTTTGTGCTAAACTTTATGTTAAGACCTATTATTGTAATAAAAACAATCATTCAAAAATGTTTAGCGATACTACTAAGCTACCAGACGAATCAAAATTAAACTATAACAACAATAATTTAACTGAAAATTAAAAGTTAAGTTGTAAAAAATAAAAACAGCAGGGCGTCTGTGATGCCAAGAGTTAAGGATTAAGACAAATCCATTTCATTCAACAAGAATATTGGTTTTTAAAAGTAGATAGGTGGATGCTTACATTTCACATAAAAAAGGGGGAAAAAATTGAAAATCAATTTGATGTACATTAAGATAAAAGAATACAATGTAATTTCATAATTTTTTTGTGTTAAAATAAGGTTTTCAAATTTAAAAATACATTTATAAGAACATTTAAGAGTAATAATTATTAATGAGCTCCTATTTTTTAAATTATACATAATCAAAATTTATTTTCTTCATTGGAAAAAAAGTTGGTATTCGGTCGCCGAATATTGAGTATTCGGCTAAATCACTATTCGTCCCATCCCGAAAATACTTTATTTAAATTGCATCCAAATTGCTAAATTTATTTTAAATAATTCTGTTTGATTAGAATATGTAATAATATTAATATTGGAATAGAATATTTAGATATGGTTCTAAATCGTACAAACTAGAAAGTAATCATACAAGACTGGCGTAAGAAATGAAGATTTAAATAGCTACCAAAATAATAATAATTAAGAACAAAATCTTAAAAAGAAAAAATATATAATACTAAACAACAGGTAAATGAATAAATAATTTCTTTTTATTAACATTAAAATGTGGTATCGTTTGTTCTCCAACATTAAATATAATTCGTAATATAGTTTCAAAAAACAAAAGAAAATTCTATTCATTTTATACAGACACTAAAAAAATATTATTATTTTATTCATTTTACACACATGAACCACAATTTTAGATCTAGCCTAAATAAGAAAAAAGTTTTGTTAAAAACGAAATAAAGTTTAAAACAGAATAGTACCTACCTGTTTTCATCTTTGAGCGAAAGAACAAATGGAAGTTTATTCTTCGAAAGCTCAGCATCAAATGCCAAGTTTTGGAATATCGGCTGCTGGAGGGCGCTACGGTCACTCGCTAAATTTCTCCCATAAAAGTGAAAAGGCTGATATATTCAATGGCTGTGGATTATATAAAATTTCTTTTACATTTGGAAGACTTTGCAAAAATATAACTTCCCACTTTACAAGAATATGAATATTTTAGTAGTTTTTCCAGATATTAATCCGTAATAAAAATGAACCTTTTTCTTTCTTTCGGTTCGAGGCTATAAAATTCAACTTTTTACCAATTGTGACGTCACAGGAATACTTTCCATTAAGAATTTAAAAAAATATCAATGTAACGTCATATCTGAAACAAAGTATAAGTTTTTAAATTTTCAAAAATTCTGTTTTTTTCGTTTAACGGAAACTACTCCATTTTTGACACTTTCTAACATGATGTAAAAGTGTTTACGACTTCAACCTGTCTGTATACCGGATGCCGAGTGCCTGGGGTCTGCCGTCTGTTTGTCCGTGTTTCAACATGAGTAAATATAGTGGGATTCATATGAAAATAACATACGTTATTGAGATTTGCTATGGCAAGTGCGGCATTGAAAATGAACCATGTAGCAATTATAGCTGAATCACAGGAGCATTCAAAACGAGACTTTACATTATGATATACGGCGAAAAAATCATTTGTGGTGTATTTTGATAATGTTACATAATTTTAAATGTAATGAAACTTACATTCATTTTTAAGATTCACAAGAACATGGTTACTATCGAATATGTTAAGTATAGTACTTATAGTGTACGTACAGTGAGCTCAAAAGTATTTCAATATATCATAGTCAGTGAAGAAAAACCATTTGCAGCATATTTTAATAATGTTATTTTATTAAGGTTATTTTAATAATATTGGAATTGATATCAGTTTCTGAAGTGCACTAAAACAGAATTTCTGTAGAAAATGGGGTGAAAAGGTTTAACATTCTTTTACAAGATAACAGAAAAATGTTCGGTAATATAATAGTCTACGGGGAAAAAATATTCCCAGCGTATTTTAATTGCGTTGCACTATTTCAAACATGATGAAATTAATATACTGAGATAATCAATACAATGATAAATACTGAAATTTACTAATATGCTTGCAGTAAAGTATGATTTGCATCACATTTGTTGTTCATTTACAGAGACGCATAAAAGATTTTGGACCTGTGTCCAGATCTCAGCTATTGTATCCAAAGTATGGACTATTAGAAAAGGTTGCTGAAGAGCTTTTTCAATTATGGTATGTACTTTAAGGAAAAATAATGCATCCTGAAACTCAGCTACATTTGGTATAATAAGAGATGTTGGTAGAATTTAAACAAATCATGTATTGGACTATACAATAAACTGGATATATGGTCACCTGTGCAATAGCGATTCCCGGAAATATGAATTCAATAATTTGAATCGGGTTTTTTGCTTGAATAATTTAAGCTAATTGCGGTAGTATAAATATTTGCACGTAATATACTGGACTGTACAAAAGAATTCAAGTACGTTTCTGCTTATTATTAGAAATTGCTAAAGGTGAATTTTAATCTTCATTATACTTTTTCTAACTAAGCAAAATTTTAACATTGTATTTTGAATATTTACAAGCACATAGATCACATACATTTTTCTTTCTTTGATATGGAATTCTGAAATGCACTACAACATGATTTCTGTACCATTGGGGTGCGTTACAGGTGTTCTACAGTATAAATGGTTGCAATTTCATTTTCGCGATCGTTAATGTTATCTAACACATTTTCCATTTATTTGACTGAGTTCTTTAAGTACCCTAAAAAAAAAAAAAAAAAAAACTACTGCATAGCTTAGTATAAGATATGTGTTATATATATTTTAAATTATTGTTAATGAAATGTTTTGTTTAATTAAAGCGTTTATCTTTTTTTTATGCTACGTGAACGACGTCACGGGTAACAGCTAGTTACTATATAAATTGCACTTGTTATAAATTGTACTTTTCTTTATAAACTCATTTAACAGCATAATTTCGACATTAAATCTATGCTAGACGAATCTTGATTTTTAAAGTTTATGTGTATGCTCATATTTAAGGACAGATACTTTAAAATCTTTCAATACACATACATTTAACGTCTGAATTTAAAAATAAAAATCTATTAAAAGATTGAATAATATAAATTAACACAGACTTGAATACATTTTTTAAAAAATAAATAAAATTTATCTACAACTATTAAAAAACATTTAAAAATAGAAGAGTAAACGTTTCGCCAAGCTACTCGCAAATCCTCATCAGTACAAATAAGTATTGATCGCATGACAAACATTGGAACAAATCAAGACATTTACAGTTATTATTTTTGAGAAAAGATAGTAATTATTAGGAACAAAACAAGCATCGTTCAAAGTTGGCGATCGTAATCATGTAAACCAATCTTTGAGGGGTAATCTGCCCTGATAACTGCTACAACCCGATTTTAAGAGATTGGAGTTCAAAAACTGCGGGATGTGTTTCGTTTGAACGCAATGGTGGACAATTTTAGAATTTAAATTACCGCTTTTTAGAGCACTGATTCCAGGCGAATTTTAAGAGATCTGCCTGTTTCACCAATGTATACACTATCACAATCTCATAGACAACTCCCGGTAGTTTAAACTTATCGTATTTTTTTTTTTTAAATATTCAAGTCTGTCTTAGTTTATATTATTCAATCCTTTAATACTTTAAATTATTATTAGTAATTAATGAATAGTATTATATATTAGCAAAAATATCTAATAACTTAATATATTTCTATTGAAGAATCTTTCACGGTAAGAATCACCGTGAATCAAGGGACCTGTGATTAAATGGTAAACCGATTCATATTATATTTTTCTCAGTGAGATGACCATTTGAAAGAAAGAAATCCAAAACAATCCAAAATATTAATGTTGTTGGTCTATTGGTTTTACTTTGGTGGGGCGGGGGATGGGAAGGCAAAGGTCAGTGCCCCGCTTTAAAAATTGAAATTTTATATTTTGCATAGTATTTCTCAGAGTCTGCATTGAAGTTACCCCCAAAAGATAAATTTCATGGTTGTATTATATAAGGTTGGCCCTTTGCTATTCAAGAATAAAAATTATGTGATATATGAAATGCAGTGAGCTAGGGGGTTACAAATTTGATTTTTTTTTTAATTCGCTAAAATTTTGACACATGTAACTCTTTGCATAAAAATCATCCCATCATTTTTAACTGCTGTATGCTTCTGTATGGTAAAACGAAACACTGAAAAGTACACCCGTTCATGGGCAGAGTTTAATGTATTTCAAAAATTTTTGTCAAAGCTCCAAAAAACGTATTTTTGTCCATTTTAAGTGATTTTAAAATATTTTACAATAAATAACACAACTGGTGTTAGAATAATAAAATATATGCATTTCAAAAATCATTGTGAAGTCTTTTTATTCTTGGCAGTCAATGAATGCTCTAGTCGTGGGGAGTATATTTCCTAATTGCGATTTCCATTACCCTATGAAAACTACTTTAGTGCCTACGATTATGTTCGGTTATTTTGAAAGGTTAATAGTTATTTTAAATTCCATTATTATTTTACAGGCTTCTGACAGGCCTTTTTTTTCGAAATTTGGCATAAAACTTTCGAATGCATTAAAGATTGCCGATGAAAAAGCCTGCTTTTATGTCTTTCATTTCACTATAGGAAAGCATACAGCAGTTTAAAATGATGGGATGATTTTAATGTAAAGAGCTACATGTGTCAAAGCTTTAGTGAAATTTCGGAAAAAATTCAATATTTGCAGCCCTAGCTCACTGCATAACGCATATCCCATAATTTTAATTCTTGAATAGCAAAGGGCAAACCGTATAAAATACAAACATGTAACTTGTCTTGTGGGATAACTTCAATGCATACTATGAGAAATACTATACAAAACATAGCATTTCAATTTTTCAAGCAAACCACTGAAGCTTTGACCCTCACCAAATTAAAACCGATCGTTCCACAGCATTAATATTTTGGATTTCTTTCTTTCTAATAATCATCTCACGAAGAAAAAAGTCTCAAAAATCTCATTTCCATTTAATCACAGATCCCTTGATTTAGGTGATTATTATCATTAATCACATACCATTTAATCACAGCCTGGGTGATTCTTATATGGAATGAATCTTAATTATATTGCTAACCTGCAACTCATAAGGCTTCTTCAATATTCGCTACCGGTGTTTGAATCAAGGATCTCATAAATAGTACAAGAGAGCGTTAACGTCTAATCAAAAGTCAATTCACTTACTTTAAATGGATCAACACGCTTTTTACTGTTAATATGAGATGAAACCACTAGAAATGTAAGTTTAAAATTATTCACTTATGCACCAAATACATATTGCGAATTAAAGTTTAAAAAAAATCTTACCTTTTAAATAATTATAGCATTGATATGTAAATACTTTTAGGTCTCATAGTGCTAAATATTAATGTTTAACAATATTTATTCTGAGATTTAAAATAAACCGGAATAAGTTTCAATTATTTATAATATTTTTGCCTATTAAAATGAAATATATTTTCACCTGCAACTGTCAGTAGTCTGTGAAAGCCCTGTTGGTCAAAATTTCTCGTTATATTTCAGATGTTTGCTTCAATTTTTCGGATGTTTGATTCGATGATTGTTTGCTTCAATTTAAAATCACTTTCAGCAGAACACTGTGCTATCGCATATCGCACAGAAGGTTTCGTTTAATATCTCCTTCAAAATATTTTATAATTAAATTAACAAAAGAAAAGTAGTTTTTGTGGCACTATTTCCGATTTATTCACCAAACGCGCCAAAAAGAACAGAATACTGCTTTGATCACATAAATTTGCTGTTTTCTTTATCCGTATCTATAGATTTAGTGAAGGTACGCAAGTAAATAAAATTATGTATAAAAGTAAAATGTTAGGATGCTTAGCATAAATTTAAGGGAGAACAAATTTATCACCAGCGGCGGCTAATAATTTAAATGAATAGAAATTTAATAAATTTAAAAAAGTGTTTCACTTCGCATGTCAAAATTGAGTATTAATATGATGAAATAAAAACAAATAAAAACGTTTTTCACGTGATTTATTTAGTCCATTAAATTATGTTACAAACATAATAATCTGATTAAAACTTGTGTGCAATAATTAGAAGAAATGAAATTTAAATTTTGAAATTTTCGCTATTGCAAATTTTTAAACTTGTAAATATCGCACATTTTCAATTTTTATACATTCGCATAGGGGAAAAAATGTACTTTTAAATGTATTGTGTTTAAAATCTGTATCTCAATTTATTTTTGAGATATTATTTTTTTTCTCGTTTTTAATACCTCAATTTTGTAATTGTAGCAACAGAAGTACTCCATTTTTTTAAAGCGTAAAAAAGAAATAATTTTTATACCTATATAAACTTACGTGTTACAATTAGCAGAAAAAAACTTCAAAAAATGAACTGATGATATTTAAAAAAATATTTTAATTTAATAATATTTTTTTTAAAAAAAATTTATGATTTGTTGTGTGACAAGAAGTGATCAGCTATAAGTACACAAAATTTGAAAGCTCTGACTCATAAAATTTTTGTGTACGGTGTCTGTGACAGACAGAGAGAGAAACAGACAGACAGCGGACAGAGACGAATAGGGTTTCGTTAGATGAACGAAACCCTAATTACCGGAAAATGTTCCAAATTTTTCTGAAAAATGTCACCATTTATTTATTTACACTTTTATTCTTATATTTGCTAATTACCAAAGTATTAACAGAAAAAATTCCAAAAAAATTTTTTTGAGTCGGAAATCCACAATTCTTAGTATAAAAAAGTATCTAGTGCAATCAGTGGTTGTAATAATATGCATGTTAGATATTATCTTATGTACTATATTTTAAAGTAATTTATCTAAATCAACAAAACATAAGCATTTATAACTACGAAAGATCTAATTTTAAATATATCTGTTCAATTTATTTCGTTCTAGTTCACAAAATGCATTGGTAAGTATAAATTACAATTTCTTAATTAAAAAAATATTTGATAACAAAAGAGGAAAAATGAAAAATCGATGAATTATTAAAATTATTTCGAACTACGTGTTATGATATAAGTAAAATTTTAAGGAATTTGAGCTTAAGGATTTGTGTGAAAAGCATTTAAGTAATTCATTCTAAGTAATACGATTTCCTCACATACTTCCCCATATTTCAAGAAATATTTCTTTAAAAGTGATTAGATTTAAAACATTAAAAGGTATTTTAAAGAATGATGAATTGTAAAGAATGATGGTTAATTTTAGTTGCATAGATTCATTATATAGGTATTATAGCTGATAGAGTTATATAGATTATTTTGATTATGTAATTTAGATGGGTTTGACATATACCATGTCACAAAATTTTGTTCGGGAAAAAGTGGTTTAATTTTTTTATTCCTTTGAAGTCGGTCTTTTATTTTTTGTGGAATACACAAAGACCTCGACTAAACTTTTGGTTAATGTAATTCTTAGCCGACAACCGTCTCCATCTATTTCAAAAGAGGTTGCTAATTAATATGATTGCAATGTGGTAATTAGCTTGGCGATTAACAACCTTTTGTTTGCAATGTTGATAGTTGGAAAAGGTTTGTCAGTTTCAATAAAATAGTTAATACATATGCTACACTTTTTACCAACTCTGATTATAAAATTAAAAATATTTTTTTTCAGACTTAATATTACTAAATGGCTACTAAGCAATTTCAATTGTACAGCAGAATATGTTCTGACATATGTTTTCTGACATTTTCATTTTTATATGCATTTTCTTTTTTCTATTATTATTGTTAATTTAGAAATAGGAACAAAATTTCCAACATATTTATATACGACGGCACGCCAGTGTTATAATTTTGAAAGCTAAAAATATATTTAAGGACTTGTTTCATTACATTTATATAATTATGTATGTAAATAATGCATTTGAAATCAATAATGAATATTTCCATCTATTTATAAATAAAATTGTCTTTGTTTTTAATGCAAAATATTTTTTTTATTGTAACTCATTAACTATAAAAAATATTTACAGTTTTCAATTTTTTTTTGCATACATAGCTGCAGAAATTATTTATGGATAAACAAAAGTCACTAACATCGATATATATTTTAATTTGTATATTTAAATTCTAAAGAATTTACACATTTATAATTTGTATTTGACTATGTAAAAAACAAGATTGAAATAGTTAATATCTGAAGGAAATCATTATTTCAATTCTCCAAAATGTTGTTTTCTATATTAAAGCTTAGATCCGAAACAAATGTTTGAGGTTTGAGTTTAAACAACGTTTTCATTAACATTGAAGAAAAAAAGTATTTATATATCTTAACGAAATCTGCGAATTTCAAAAATAAAACAATTAAAACAGATGTAAACAACGAACAAATGCATTATTTTAACAGTATTTTGTTCTTCTCTGAGAAGAATTAAGATCTTTATTGGTGTTTCATGTAAACAATTTAATCAGCAAACCGATTTGTTTTTAGTATGAATAATTAAGGAGTTAATCTAATAAACTTGACGTTACACCTACAATTACATTTAAGTTAAAAATAAATAAAATACATTCTTTTTAAAATACGTTATTGAATCTTGAAAAAAAAATATCAAGCTTGTATAAAATGTTTTGTATAGTTAGTCACATTTAAAGCTTCCACAGTATTTAATTAATTGGATATATTTAAGTTAATATCGTTCACCCGCAAAAGAAATGAAAAATTATGGAAAAATTCATTTTTCATTCTTACACTAATAGTTGTGTCACAATGCGTCTTGCTGTATAAAATGTCATAACTGTAGTTATATGTAAAATCCCTTTTTTATATTGCATGTCCATTTGTGACTATAGAAACGAGGTGGGTTGTTTGGGGAGACAAAATTTGCAACCCTCTTAACATCGTAATACGTGGATATTCTTAAGGATTTTATACTTTTATGCATTTTTTAATTCATGATAAGTGTTATAATTTTATTTTACAGTAAAACCATGCATATTTTATTTTTTCTCTACTTTGAAATTTACTTTTGGCATTTTCATTAATGAAAGCCAAAAAACATTTATTTAGAATCGTTGTGAAAATTTTCATTTTATAAGATGTCTATTTTTTAATCCAAGTACGTTACGCACTCTGAACCATAATTTGCAATCTGATAAGTTCTTTCTAGTTTCACTTTTATTGCGGGTGGGCAGTATTACCTTTTATTTTAGTTAATAGATACTAAATTATGATTATAATCCGCATAGTCAGAATCTCACGTCTTGTTTCACATCCTTTGATAGAAATTTCAAGTGACCTCTTTTTCATGACAAGTAATCAAATGAAGATCTTTTTCAGTTCTGAATTCAAACGAAATATAAAGAATACTTTTGTAGTTATTTTTGTATATCTAAAGGATTAATGAAGATATTTAATGTATTTAATTTTAGTATTTAAGAACAAGTGGAATTGGAATGCATCTAGTCTAATAGAACAATGTTTTACTCTTTGTGTGCGCGATGGATAGCAAAATCTATGGTACGTACGAGGATTAAAATTTTAATGAAGGTAGTCATAAACGGTCCTGTGCACCTGAGTTTAAATATTTTAAATTTATAATAATTAGTTGTACATATTATTAAAAACCCCAAATTAAAAGATTAAAAAAAATCTCACAATTTAACAAATGCGTGATTCTTTACCACACCGCAGATGAACGATTCGTGATCATGTAAATCATGCAAAACAAAATCACTGAAGGAAAAAAATACTGAATGCAACAATTTTGCCGTTTAACAATCCAAAAAATGTGTTAAATTCTTTGAAGGTCTCTATTACTAAAGTGTACGTATAAACTCCCATAAAAACAAATATTCATTGAATATTCTTGAGCGTAATTCAATCGTTGCATTGAACACTTTAAAAACAGAAAATTCGTTAAAACCACAATTACGATAAAGAATATTAAAAAGTGATATTGACATGGTACATGTTGTTCACATTGCACTAAAACATTTTTATAACTATATTTAATAATGAAAAATAGAAACATTCAATTTTTTTAATAAGATATAATTTTTAATAACTTGAATAAACCAAAAAAATATATAAAGAATACAAAACGGAAAAATTTCAGCTGTTAGATAAACTCCAGAATAAAAAAGATAACCATATTAAAAATCTTAAACAGGCATAAGAAGTATCTTAGTCGAGCATACTAATCGTCAAAATTATCTACAAGACTACCAGAAAGAACTTATCAGATTGCAATTTATGTGTTATTTTTTATGAAACACAGTGCGTAACGTACTTGGATTAAAAATACGCATTTAAAAAAATGAAAATGTTCACGAAGATTCTTTTTTTTTATGAACCGATAACATGTATATATTTTTTGAAAATAAATTATAGAAAAAAAATTAACAAAAAAATTTATATTTTTCGGAAGCATTACCTTTGTTAAGTTTAAAATTTGAGCTGTCTTATATGAAGTTTCTAAAAAATACCATTTCGAAAATCATTACAAAACAAAATAAACTGATTTTTCTCATAACAAGAAATTTCTATTTTGATTTAGAATTAGCATAATTCATCAGAAGTTGTATCATTTGAAAACCCAATTACTTCAAACTGAATTAATGGTAATGTAAATAGGATAATTAATCAAAAAGGCTTTTTTAGTAGGTCTTAATATTTTATGGATTGAGGTTAATGTGATTAAGCTCTATATCATTGTTAATTACGCTTGTCTTTTGAAATGATAATTTTGTTGTAGGAATTTTTTCTGTTTTTTTAATCTATAAAGTATAGTTATGAGTAATTTTAGGTTTAAAAAATGTCGAAATAGATAGCTGTTCATAAAAAAAGTTTTATAATAGCATGTTGATAAGAAAACACTGAAATATAAGTGGTTAATTATCGGTACAGAACAGCATAAAAATTCTTTGGATATAAATCATTCAAGTAGGAACTCGAAGTTATAAACAAAACATACGCGTATATATATACATATATATAAAGAAGATTTAGATAGTAAATGAGAAATATAATAAAAATATAAGTAATGCAATATTTAATCAAACTTAATCAAACGAATGGAATATTATACTTAAACTTTTAAGATAAATACTGCAGTTACATTAATGTTAGTTGTTTTATATAAAAATATAATATAGTTACTTTATGTATAATGTTTTGAAATATATAAATTTTGCGCAGTAAATTAAAATTAATTTTAGAATAAGATTTTAAGCTAATAGCTTTTCTTGATGTAAGCATTTGTTCATTTAATGTGATTATTAAAGTTAGCCAGATCAAACAATTCAACAGTTTCTAAAAGTGTCTCAAAGAAAGGAGAAAAAACAATTAGAATGTAAAATAACTGCTTTCGTGGATAAAAATTCGAATCCTTTCATTTCATAAACAGGTGCAGAAAATATATCATAAAAATATGTCCAGTTTCGAACTGGACATTTCAACATGTCATGTAATTTCAACATGTCATCTAATTCTAATTTATGGATATGGTATACAGGTTAACGCTCTAATGAAAAAACTGAGTTTTCAAACTTCTTGTTCTTGTGCCTTTTTCACTATATCGAAAATACCAAATAAACATAGCTAAGTAAATCTTCATCTCGGTATTCATCAGATAAGTTGAGATATTTTCATGGAGCTGGTCATTTCAATTGTGGGAAACGTACTCATCTCTATCTGCATGCTGGAACATGCAAGAAATGTAAACAAAGATGGATTCGACTGAATTTGAGAAATTCATTTTTCAAGAGTGCTTTACAATTGAGAGATCTGAAAGTTTCATGTCGACGATTAGGTAAGATGTAATCATAGAACAAAACTTTCCCAAAATAATAAAGATTGAAGCATCACCAACAACCATTATCAAATGGACGCGTGGAATGATTTATTTTCAGAATGTGTGTCATGATAATGGCAGGTGCTATAGCACTACTCCAACAAAATTAGAAAAGCATTATGAATTCAAGAATCTAATGGGGAAATGCTCATATGAACATATTGAAAAACACCGTAATCACTGGAGATAAATTGATAAATAAGCTAAAAAACTTTGTAAAATCACCATAAAAAGAAAATTAAACAGGAAGCGTTTCGAGCTACAACAATAACAGCTTGTCATCAGCTAATCCAACACGTGTTACAAGGGACAGAGTTGAAATAAAGAGAAAGAAAGAGGGAGGAGATTACAAAGAGTGCCACAGATGGCGCTGGCTGAAAGAGCCCAGGTGGAAGAGAAAAATAAATAAAGCTATGCCAAGATAATTTATAAAGCTTAGTTTATATAAACTGCATTACGGAAAGATAAAGAAATTTTATAAACACTTTGGACATTTTTCTGAAAAATAACACCTTAAAATAATAATAAATTAAGTATATACGTTTATTAAATAAAAAATGCTGTGATTTGTTATGGTTTTGAAAATAGACTAGGATAAACGTTAACAGAGTTTATATGTGCTGCAGATGTTTATATCTGTATAATGAAAGTATCAAATGTATGTATTTCTTTTTTCATTTTTCGTTTCTATTTTTAAGCACCTAAATAGTATTTATAATATATTTTATCGATTTAAATATAAAACAATTCTTTTATTTAGAACATAGAAATATTTTTTTATATTCCTATACTACAGGTAACACTTTTTTTATACATACCTAATAAGTACTTCATAAAAAAGTAATCTGAAGATTAAACAAGATTTTCTTCAAACAATAAAACTGTAATTCTTTTCAAAACATTCCTCCGGTAATAGATTTTTTTTTTTTAATCCACTTAATAAAGTTTACTCTGATAATGAAAGGACTTATTTTAATGAACCTTTCTTTTAACAGAAACATTATTTAATTTAAGGCATCATTAGAATAATTTAAAAGATAATGACCATTACAAAAATCTGTTTGGAATATTCATTAAAGCATTATCTAAATGTATAAATATTTGCAGCAACTAAAGGCGTATCTTTTCAAGTAAAATATTTGTTGTCACATATTACGAAAAAAAAGATTTTGTATTTGAGATATATTAAAATATTGAGACATGTTACAACATCGTAAAAAAATTCAACATATTTTTATCGTGAACGTTGCAAATTATCGCTTCCATTAATTAGAGGAAATTATTGAAAGAAAAAATGAAAAAAAGTAATGAAAGAAAATTATTTAATAATAAATGTATAATAAATAAAGGAAAATTTCATTCGAAGATTAAATGATATTTTATCATATATTTTAGAACTCTTTAGAAAGTATTATATATATTATTTGTTACGATCTTTCTGTTACTTTTCGTAAGATTATTTAATAAATCATGCATTTATCATACATCAATATTTTTCTTATCTTTCATTGTTAACTGATATACATACACATATATACGCAGATTGGTTATAAGATAAATATTTTTGTTTGGAGTGCTCTGTAGCTTTAAGGAATAATCATATTAAACCAATATCGTAGCAAATAATATTCGAGAAACGGGAAGAACAATAATGCATTAACCGCAAACAAATGACGCTACGGGAAAAATTGATCGCAACAAAATCAAGAAATGGTCATTTTTTCTCATTATGTAGAATAATGTTATAATCAAAGCGTAATCTGGCAAACTGAATCTCTCGTACATTGCAGCCTTTTAGATTTATGAAAGAACGCGAATTTCGTTAAATGATTGAAGAAGAAAATCTAATTTTATCAAATGATCGCAAAAAACACCGTGACATTATTCAAAGAATCGCTAACAAGCGCGATTTCCTCAAATGATCGCGGAGAAAATGCGATTTTGATTAGAGGATCGTTAAAAAGTGCGATTTTCAAAGGATAGAAAGAAACGTGCGATTTTCGTTAGAGGATTGCGGAAAAACGCAATTTTCATCAAATGAAACACGAAAAAAAAAAAAAAAAAAACACAATTCGCCAAAGGATGGCGATTTACATGCCGAAAGTTAATCGCCAAGTCAAAAATTTTTGCTGTACGTATATATGACATCAAAATTGCTTTCGAAAATAATAACATTTAATAATGTTTCAATATTTTAAACAGTTATACAGTAGAGTTCGTATTCTGTGATTTATAAAATTTTAGTTTTTTTTCTTTTTAGACTTTATGTTATTTTTTTCTTCACATTGCTGCCAAATTTAGTATTTTTTGTCCTATTTTCATTAAACTATATTAGAAATTCGTATTATCTCTTTTTCTAAGAGAAATTTCTTTGATAATAAAAAATTTATAATAAGAAGTTTTTCTTTTCCATGTTTTGTTCTTATTTTTGGGTGCATTCGTAACTAAACAAATACGTTGCTCACCCATTTTCCATCTCATTCAGCCGCATGTTTGTCCGTCTGCATAAAGCACAAAAACTATCTAATCAAATAATTTGAAATTTATTAGTCCTTGCAGAATTTTGTCAAGTCATTTCGAAGTTTATGAAATCGAATAAAAATATAAAGAGATATTGATAAAAGCTAACTTCATTGCATAAAATTTTATCATGCGTGTTAATGCATGATGTTTTAATGGTATTTTAGGATAGACATTAATATATTTAATATATGTAATCGTAATAAATTTTGCATTCATGCATTTTCAATAACAGTGCAACAGTTATCGCTGATGTACATTTTCCGACTTTTTTAATTTTTAGTAAGAGAATCTAGTTTCAAAATTTAAGTTTTAAGAAATTTATTTTAAAACACCCATGACAATCACAAACCATCAGCTTCCTTTGAAACACCAGAAAATTTCTGGCCTATATCACAGCATGGTCATAAATTCTTCAGTTATGCGTTTCATAGTTATTCAGTAAATTTTCTATCAATCCTAACAAAGTTAGTTTTGAGCCGTATAACGCAATAGCAATCATAATTTGGGAATGTATATGTGTGATACGAAATTAAAATCCATTGTTCGCAAAGAGTTTAACAAGGTATAAAAAAGTATAAGTTCGAAAGCACGAGAGATGTATATTCGAACAGCAGTTTAAGTGTAAATAGTTGAAAATGCAATTTTGTATGACAAAATAAGTCCAAATCAAAATTATGGCATTATAAACAAATTGAAAAGGTATTAAATATGCCATTTTTAAAAATCCACAACTTTTATTGAGTAAGTCTGAAATTTTAAACCCTCTTGGACTTCCGCTGTTTCCAAAGAGTGAACTTTGGTTTATTTTATTACAAATGATATGCGAATAGTCTTTCAAAAAAAATTAAGAAAGGATAAGGAACATTTTAATTATTACAAAAACACTTGTCAGGACACCTAAGTTCAAGTTGACTTGTAGGAAGTTCATTTGAGATAAACCGCCCAGAGAAACTCCACTAATAATAGAAAAATATTACAATAATGTTATACAATTATTTATAAAGCGAGAAATTTTCAAAAACTACTGGTGTTATCCATTAGAACATATTAATCATTTCTTACATATAAATGAAATACGCGATTTTGAAAATATAGTTACGTGAAAAAAAAAATTAAAATAAATGTACATATAATGAAAACTTTATGAAATTTTTTATGATAAATATAGTTAAATGGGTCAAAATATCCTGTTTCCAAGAATTATTTTTTAAAAAAGGATATTATAATAAATTTTTGTTCGAAAAATGTTTTCGAAAATTCAAACGTCATAGAATGCTGCCACATTTTATATTTGTCATTTTTAAAACAGCGTAATCTGAAATTCTGCAATTTAAGCAAAATATTTGATATGGATCGCGGATATATTATATTATTTTCGACATTTTATGTTATACCATAGAAAAAAATTATGGGATGAAAATATAAAGGATATATTTTTTTATCAAAATATTTCAAGAAAATAAAAATATATTAAAATACGTTGCGGCGACTCCAAGCAAAAAACAAACTCGAAGCCTTGTAATATTAAGGAAAATGTGACAATTAATTTCTTCATTTTATACTCCCTTGTAATTTTTTTTCACTTTCTACTAAATATGATACCTATTTTATATGTTTAGTTTTCTATTATTTAAATTAAATTGTCGAGTTAAAATTGAAATGAACGGTGATTAAAAATTTTATTTTACAGAAATGACCGAATTAACTAAAAAATCATACAATTTAATTCAATTAAAGATACAAATGTACATTATATGGCGAAAGATAACCGGCCATATGCTTTTTAGACATTTTGTTAAATCTCTAAAAAATACATGAGGAAATGTCCTGAAATTCTAAGTATCTAAACATAAAAGTACTAGTGATACATTTCCGTGAAGATTTTTCCGGGAGCTCCAAAGGAGACCGTAACAAATTGAAAAAGAACGAAATTTTTTTGGATAACCCTGTCAAAACTAATGTTGCAAATCGTTAAAACTGTTCTTTATGATTAAATGACTTATTGTTATAAACTATGTTCTTTTTTCTGCGGATAACATGCTTACTCGTAGATAAGCTAAAGTTTTTATAAAAGCAGTCCCAATTTTTTTCAAGTTTTTGCTTATAATTTGCAGAATTCTTAATATAAAATAATGTTTTTTTCCGAAAATATGACAAGGAACATTGTACACAATACCCTGTAATCAAAATAAAAAAATAACAAAACTTGTACGAAAAATGAGCAGTTTTGCTAAATAATTTTTCATTGCGCATGTGTAAATGCTATCAAAATTTCACTTGCATATTGAGTTAGCTAAATGTCTAGGGAAATTTTTGTAAAAGTTTCAAAAGCATAGTTTGGAAATTCTGAAAATGATCGTTGGTAGAATAAGCTAAAAATCCGTTGTTCCCAAAATGAAGTAAACAAATGAGGGGTTGTATACTAATATATAGTGTTACGTGTCATATTGCGTATTCTATATTAACACTAATCAATGGATAAATGAATACAGCCGCTCATCTTTTTGTTTCATTTTGGAAATAATGGATTTTGAACTTTTTCTACCAACGATCACTTTCAGAATATTGAAGCAATGTTTTTGAGATTTTTACAAATGTTGGTCTAAATATTTAGCTAACACAATATCAAAATAAAAATTTTCATAGCGCTTACACATGCACAATGAAAAATTATCTGGAAAACAATCTCATTTTTTCTGACAATTTTTCTTATTTTTAAGTTTCATTACAAGATATTACGTACAATGTTGTTTTTTAAATTTTCGGAAAATACCATTATTTTTTATTAAGTACTCCTGCAAATTATAAGCGAAAAACTTGGAAAAAATTGGGACAGTTTTTATAAAAACCATAATTTCTCTACGAGAGTACATGCTATCCGCATAAAAATGAACACAGTTTATTGGAATAAATCTCGTAATTAGAATCTACAGTTTGAAAGTTTTTGCTACATTAGTTTTTACAATGTTAACTAAAAGAATTTCGATCTTTTTTAGTTTGTTGACGGTTCCCTATAGCGTTTCGGGAAGAAATCTTCACAGAAATGTATGACCTGCACAATTATGTTTATACACTTACATTTTCAAAATAATTCCTCGTGTATTTTTTTTTTTTTTTTTTTTTTTTTTTTTTTTTGATATTTAACAAAATGTCTAAATTAGCAAGTGATCGGTCACATTTGGCAATATAGTGTATAAAGAATTTTAAATTATTAAGTTATTCTTAGAATTCTTTTTCTTTTAGTTTATATTGTAGATAAATATACATGGGCATTACACAGACAGTATCAATGAGAAAGCGAATTTTTTAAACGTTACTTAACACGTTCATGCTGCCGATGCCAAAATCTATGTCTTTCGCAGACAGTCGTCGCTGGAATTCATGCTTCGGTCCATCTGGCGGACTATTTGTATTGCTTATTCTGATACTGTATGAGACGATCTCCTCTCATATTTATTGAAATGTACTCGATTAAGATTAACAGCTTTGATTGTGAAAGTCTAATCGTTCACAAGGAATGAGCAAATTGCTTGAAGCCATGATTTTATTGACAGAAAGATCTCAGACTTTCATACACATCTACACTAATGTATGTAATTAAATAGTTCTACCGCAAAAAGAGCGCAAGAATACTAATTCAATTATATTGATCTGGTAGGGGCGTGTATGCAAATGGGCGTATAAATATGCCATGAAACGTATTCGTTTTTTGCTTTTTCCAACAAAGTTTAAAAGTGCTTATGCATTCGGTTTGTCTGTCCGTCTGTCTGTCTCTTTACGCTCTAACTCCCGTAAATATACTCGGATTTAATGAAATTCACAAGGCTTATTCAGGGTCACCAAAGCATGTTTGGTATTGCATATGAAGTATGTACAATTAATTGTTCATTTACAGGGACACTCAAAATAATTCGATTACAATATGGTTTATTGAGAAAAAACATTTCGAGAGTATTTTAATGATATTACTCTATTTCAAATGTTTTGAAACTGATATAAAACACTGAATTTCATTATGATCATTTTAATACAGAGCATTCATAGCATTTTTACATTAATATACGGGACACACAAAAGCAATCGGTTACAGTACTGTGTTTGCGTACTAATTGATGGAGAATACGTTTTAAAATTCGCTATACGCTTTTAAATTTAATTACTTACTTCGCATATTAATATTTATGCGTAAATTCTATACTTCAAATACAGGGCTGCACAAAAGTATTCGCATACTATTTACCTTATTAGAGGAAAATGCTGAAGTGTAGTTTTAAACTGAAATACATATATTATCTAAATTTTGGAATTCCTTTTGTTAATGCATACAAATTTTTATATTATATAAAGGGCTACTCAAAAATTGGATAATTTTCTTATCGTAGATTGGAACAATTTAAATTCCTTTTTAAAATCAGATATACAATACCATATGTATAGTATACTTATGGTATTGTGTATCATATGTAAAACGAGACGTAATTTTTAAATGATGCAATTTTGTTACATTATTCTGAATGTGTTGGCAAGTGTTTCATAATCTATGCTTGACGCATGATTTGTTTTCTTTCTTGTTTTTTTATACTTAAGTTTTTATATTTTTTCGAATATACTACAGCCTGACAGGAAGATCATTTTAATTTAATGACTGGTAAAATTATATTTTACTTGTAAACTAGTATACTAGTAAAAATTTGTTTTACAGAAACTTATCGAGTTAATTATAAAATATTATAATTTAACTCAAAAGTTATAAACTAATGTATAAAAAATATTCAATTAAGTTATTAATATAATTATTTTTTTAGTTTATATTGTAGATAAATATACATGCGCTACACATATAACCAATTAATAAAAGATGAAAATTTTAAAAATTATTTAAAGGAACTGAATAAAACTAATTTTATTATGGTTTTTTAAATATGTAATATTTATGTGTATTAACTGTAAAGTTTTACTCCGTTGCACATACGTTTCTAGAAAGAACGATAAAAAATACCAAGGAATTTAAAACCATTGAAAAAAATGCATTCCTAACCATTTTTTATGTCGCTTTCTGATTCAAAAGTTTAAGAATGTAAATCTTTATATTCATTTTTCATAAAATATTCATATTATGAAAAGTCCGGATTTTTTTACACTATATACATCTAAGTTTAAATATACTTACATAACTTTAGATTTTCAAGTATAATATCCATCATTAGTGACAGCTAAGATCCGCCGAAAAAGTGCCTTTAAATCTTATGTAAAAATACATTCACATTATACATTTGGAACTGATATATATCCTGTTATTCAAAATTGTTAAATTTTCATGAAATATTGAATTATTCTTTTAAAAAATAGAAATTGTGTTACTGGATAAAAAAGCTCGAAAAATTACTTTTTTAAAGTAAAATTTATGATTCGTTTAAAATAGAGTTTTCAAAAGCTTTTACTTTAACCAAAGTATTTTGTATTTGTTTTTTCTTTATCTATAAGGTTTTTAAATGTTTGAGTAAGCTTGGAATTATAAACGAGCGTAAAACACAATAATTTCATCAATTGGTAAATTGTGGCGAATGGAATTATTTTCTTTCAAGAAAATTATGTTTAGTGTAAAAAAAAAAATTTTTTTATGTAATAAATACAATAATCTAGTAATTGTTGCCAAAAGATATGTATATTTTTAATAACATAGCGACATTTTTTTTGTAAATTAAAATATATATTTTTGAAAAGCCACAAAATTCGCAACTTAACGCTTTTTAGGTACAATATACAATCAGATTTCTGGAAACGGTAATATGCGTGTTCCAGCTATTGAAATGGGACTGCATCTACTTAATGGAGCTATGTATAAAAAGGCGGACACATATAGTGCATTGTCTACCAGTCGCGAATGAAGTTATTGAGGAGATTGTCATACGATGCCTGCTGCGTTTTTAATCGGACCCAAAAGTTTCTGATAACCGCATATGAAAACTTCCATCAGAAAATTTAAATATAAAATTTCGTTTTATTTCAGCGCCTTATTGATGGGAAATTTCTTTCACAAGTATGGTAAAGAATTTGTATTAATTTTACGGGTATCGTTTTGCCCAGGTATTATAATATTTTTCTGACACTGGCAGGGCGTTGTTTTTGTTGACTCAAAGTGGCGGAACTATTACCGCTAAATTAAATTTTTATCAGTAGAAATGAATATTGATTTTTGTCTTTATTTTTGATTGAAATTTTCAATTACAAAGGCGTTAAAATAAAAATAATATTTTTGCATAATTTTACTGGTAAAAGTTTGTTCCCGTAGTAATGAACCCTCTGCAAAAGCTGTTACTGTTGAAAGCTACAATATTTTAAGGGTATGCCAGTTCATCTTTCTTAATAGTTTCATGATCTACTTAAGGTATTTTAAATAAGAGGATATAAACACCCAATTCAATCTTAATTTTAAAATTTTAAAACGGAATTAGTGTTATATAATGTTTTATTTGAGAACAAAGATTGACGATATAATTTCTTAGAACTTTGACATTGTTTTTGCGTAATTTTTGTCTTTGCAATTCTAATTGATTGTAGGTTATATTACCACTAAGAATCAAATGTTCTGTCCATCAGCATTTTCTCAGTTCTGTCACCTACACTGAGAAAAATGTGTACCGACTTCATCGTGAATGATTAGTTAGCCTCTTCCGAATATATAAACTAGAACTATAGATGACGAAACTATGCGAATAGGTTAAACAACTGAGCAGAATGGACGAAATGACCTTGCATTTCTAGTCTCTATTTTTCTAGGTGACGAAACGATATTGAATCGTTTCAGTAACGAAAAAGTTATGTTTGATTTTGGGAATGATTTTATAACATAGAATTCTTAGAAATTATTATATGAAAACCCTTTTACTCGCATCTATTTGAAAAGATTTTAAAGTAGGTTTTTCAAACGAGAATATAGAAAAATGCTCTTGAATTTTAGTAAGAGGTTATAGAACTCTGTAGCAAAAAGATCTAGAATTTATAAGGATGACGTGGAATTATTTCTTCTAGATCCACAAATTAGATTTTAGATGCCAGAACTATATTTTTTTTCTCAGAGTAATATTTTTGTATGTCGGGTCGAAGAAAATCTACCTCATACACAGGAAGATTCTTATACGCATGCAAATTTTAAACAGAAATATACGGAATACAGTAAAACTATGTCTTCATCTCTTCACCACTTTTAAGATTTTCTGTACCGCTTTTCAGCTGACAAGAGGTAGGAAGTAGCTTGTACTAGCCTATTTGAGTTAGATTGTGATATTTAAAATATTTTCACTTTTTCATGAAATTCTAAGTTTAATTTATAAATAGTCATGCATTTCTTAAACTATACATTCTATATGTGAATATACCTGACATTTTTTTGTTAATTTGTTTGTCTAGTGGGAAGCTTTCCAGCAGTACAATATAAAACTTTTTACTTGAAATTTCAATTTAAGTACCCAATATCCTAGTTTAACGTACTGATCGCCGAACAAAAGAGCAAAATTGTAATGTTGTTTTCTCCTTAATTTATTTTAAATGTTAATAAAAGAAAGACTTTCAAACATGGCATAATTTTTTTGTTACGTATATGTTTATAAACCTTGAAAATATCAATCATAACTTAATTTTTTTAAACTGGATTATATTTGTGGAATTATATTAATTTAAATAAAGTTTCAATTGCAGTGAAACTTGCAGTTTAGTGAACGGATATATCAAGTCGCGGTAGTGGGAAGGTTAAAGTTTTCAGACGAAGAATAAAATCTAATTAATTAAGCACGTGTTTTGCAGTTTTACAGAGTCCCAAAGGTTTCCTATATAAGTCTTTTTGATATGACTTCAGGTATGTCTCTTATCAACTATTTACATTTTTTCATATTATTTTCTACCTATTTATTTAGTACCAATAAATATATACGCAATAAAAATTAACACAGAAAGACTCTTGAAGTTTATTTAATTACATTATAACTGTTTTAATGTTTAACTGTGCCTATCAGTCAATCATAATAAAGTATACTGCCCAGCTAAACTGAAGGCATTGAGCTCACAGGCTACAAATACTAATTGCACATTAAAGCTTTATATTTTCAAGGGTTAATTCCGTTCGAAAAAAAAAATTAACAAGGGGAAACAGCTCTCCCCTTTTCTCTTTTTTTATACTTAATCATTGAACCTCCTATACTATCAAAGACATGCTTTATCATATAAAAAATCTATATCCAAAATTCAGAGCAAATTAGATAATTCTTAATAAAAACCCATTTAGCATTTATATAATTTAAAAAGAGTTATCCCCCTCGTTTATACTTAACCATTAAACTTCCAAAACTATTCAGAGATTTGAACGAAATCTGAAAATTCTGCTTGAAAAACCCATTTATATAAATTAAGGGGGGGGACATTAGAACCCCTGTTCCCCTTATTTATACTTATTCAATGAACACCTAATAAGAGTCACGGAATCGCCTCATCAGAATGATCCTAATCTAAATTTTGAACGAAAATTAATTCTGCATAAAAATCCCATTTATATCAACTAACGGGGGGGGGCATTAGAGCCCCTGTTCCCCCTATTTATACTTATTCAATGAACACCTAATAACAGTCACGGAATCGCCTCATCAGAATGATCCTAATCTAAATTTTGAACGAAAACTTAATTCTGCATGAAAATCCCATTTATATCAACTAACGGGGGGGGGGGCATTAGAACCCCTGTTCCCCCTATTTATACTTATTCAATGAACAACTAATAACAGTCACTGAATCGCCTCATCAGAATGATCCTAATCTAAATTTTGAACGAAAACTTAATTCTGCATGAAAATCCCATTTATATCAACTAACGGGGGGGGGGGCATTAGAACCCCTGTTCCCCCTATTTATACTTATTCAATGAACACCTAATAACAGTCACGGAATCGCCTCATCAGAATGATCCTAATCTAAATTTTGAAAACTTAATTCTGCATGAAAATCCCATCTATATCAACTAACGGGGGGCATGAGCCCCCCGTTCCCCCTCTTATACATATCGAATGAACTCCAAAAACTAATCAGGGAAGCGCCTTGTCAGGATATACCTACATACGAAATTTCAAGTGGATCGGATATTTTTATCATGAGTTATCGCGTTACGTACATACGAACATACATACAGAACGGACGGGCACATAAGCTCTCAGGCTATGATAGCCTGTGAGCTAAAAACCCAAATAAATCGTACGTTAAATTACAGTTATTATAGATTATAGTGTAACTTGAGTCGGGAAATAAACTTCCTCATGGATGTAATCTGTGTGGCTAGAAGTAACATAGTACAAATGATCTAAGGATACAACCTTTTTTAAATCTTTCTCTATGTTATTTAAATCATTACTTGCAATAATTGTTTACAACATAGACATTGTATTGTTCATAGAATTAGTCTTCTTTAAACACCTTCTTGTTAATGAAATTGATAACATAAATTATACATTGATAACTTTAAGAAAATGTAAATTAATAATGGAATTCTTTTGCATGTTGCTTATTGTTAAAGAAGTATACATAATAAATAAATTACTATATAGAATATTATAAATTTTTTGTAGTCTATTCTCATCATCAATAAGTTATGAGTAATAATGCGACTCAGCTCGGGATAGATGCCAAGTGTACTAATCCTTAATCCAATACAAATTATTTATCAGTTAAACATCATATCGTGTTCAATAAAAGACGTGTGTCATGTTAATTGTTATATTCGTAATAATTAGTTGAGATGCGATATTTTCAATCGAGTTGAAATTCCCTAAAAGTAGTAGACTAAGAACTACAGAAAATTTTAAATCATAACATTTAATAGAGAATGAAGAGTTAAAGACACCATTAAGATAAAGGCATAAGATGAATAAAGCTGGTTCCATAACCACTGTTATTCATCATATGAAAACGGAAGGATTTTAAAAGCAATGGAAGCAGAACATATTCATAATTGTCCAAATACTGGTGCTCCACGAAATACACACGGGTTTGATTGCACCATGTCTCTATCTATATTATATATATTTGTATACATACAGTGTGTCACTAAACTCATGGTATATACGCTAGGGGGTGATAGAACACATCAAGACGAGTAATAGTAAATAGGAAACCAAGAGTTCCAAACGTTTTCCAAAGGAAATAGCCGCCATTAAAGTTTGGAGGCCAAAATTTCAAATACACATAAAAAACGGAAAAACTTAGTCAATTAATTTGCGGTTTTCACTAACACTATTCTTTATGTTGGTATTTTCTTGAAAATAAATTATAAAGATAAATTTCAAAAAATGCCGATAGAGGGCGTTTTAGACTTTGAAGTAATAAAAAACTATTTTTTGCCGTGATTTTTTGCATCTCATTAAATGGTTTCGTAAGCTTAGATTTAAACTTAAATTTTAAGCTCAAAATCTGAATAGTTGGGAGTGGTTAAGTAGCACAAACGTAACTGTGTTCAGACGATTTAAATTTCAAATGATTATAAAAAACGGAAAACTGGTCGATTGATTTGCGGTTTTCACTAAAACTATTCTTTATGTCGGTATTTATTAAAAATGAATCATAAAGATAATTTTCAAAAAATGCCGATAGAGGGGGTTTTACACTTTGGAGTAACTAACAATTATTTTTATGTTATTGTTTGCATCTGATTAAAGGTTTTCGTAAACGTAGATTTAAACTTAAATTTTGAGCTCAAAACCTGAATAGTTGGGAGTCCTTAAGTAGCACAAACTGAACTGTGTTCAGTGGGTTCAAATTTCAAATGATTATAAAAAACGGAAAAAAATGGTCGATTCGTTCGTGTTTTAAAATAAAACTATTCTTTAAGTCAATATCTTCTTAAAAATAAATTTTAAAGATAAATTTCAAGAAATTCCGTTAGAGGGCGCCTTAAAATTCAAAGTAACCAACAACTAATTTTAACCGTTATTTTTTGTATCTAAGTAAATGCTTTCCAAAACTTATTAAATGTTTTCTAAATCTTAGATTTAAACTTTTAAACTCAAATTCTGAATCGTTGGGAGGGGTTAAGAAACGTAAACTGGAGTGTGTTCAGGAGTTGAAATTTACCCCCCTCCCCCTCGAACTCAGTTCACTTTTGCGCTACTTAACACTCGCAACGATTCAGAATTTGATCTCAAAATTTAAATCTAAGCATTTTAAAGCATTTAATAAGATTTAAAAAAAATAAAGGTTAAAAATAGTTGTACGTTACTCCAATGTCTAAGGCGCCTTCTATCGGCATTTTTTGAAATTAATCTTTAAAATTTATTTTCAAGAAAATACTGACTTAAAGAGTAGTTTTAGCGAAAACCGCAAATGAATCGACCATTTTTTTCGTTTTTTATAATCATTTGAAATTTGAACCTCTGAACACAGTTCAGTTTGTGCTACTTAACCACTCCCAACTATTCAGATTTTAAGCTCAAAATTTAAGTTTAAATCTAAGCCTACGAAACCATTTAATGTGATGCAAAAAATTGTTGTTCGTTAATCCAAAGTCTAAAGCGCCCTCTATCGGCATTTTTTGAAATTTATCTTTATAATTTTTTTTCAATAAAATACCGACATATAGAATAATTTTAGTGAAAACCGCAAATCAATCGACCAATTTTTACATTTTACTTACCCATCATACGTAGTATAGGGTAAGTCTTGCAATCGTTTTGAAAATCAAAAAGAAAATTTTGACGGATTTACACGTTTCAGATACTGAAGATTCCGAAAAACATATTTTTGTGAAAAAAAATTTTGCCGTCCGTCCGTCTGTCTGTCTGTAAATCTCCCGAACAAATTAAGATAGAGAATTGAAATTTTGTATGTACTTAGTATGTAAGAATGGGATGAAGCCTATTTAGTATCAGTAACCTGGATTATCCGGAACTATTTTTTTCGGATTCTCGAAAAATTCATTCTGAGGAAAGGTATGTAAAAATTTTCGATTTTTTTTATTTTAAAGAGTGGATGTAAAAGGCAATAAAATAACACAAATTTTGCACAAAGAACGAAGTCGATCGAATTATTAGTTGCCGAGATATGTGTAATCCTGTTTACCGCATTCTTTGATTTTTAATGACCCTGTATTTTAATCAAATTTCAATTCAAAGATATATTTTAATTGTAAATGCGACGCTTCATCTGACGCAGTGAATTATTAGTTAATATGATTATTATTTTTAGAGTTATAAGAATGTTTCATTTACGCAATCCGGTATTACTTGAGTATTTTGGCATTTTATACAGGGTGTTTCGCTACCAGACCGACAAACTTTGAGGGATGATAGTAGACACGAAGACAAACATTATTAAATAGGAAACCATGGGGCGCAAACGTCTTCTGTAGGAGTTAGGAGCCATTAAAAATTAAGGTCTGAAATTTCAAACTATGATAAAAAACGGAAAAAAGGATCGATTCGTTTGCGGTTTTTACTAAAATCATTCTTTATATCGCGATTTTTTTAGAAAAAAAATTTAAATGTTACGTTCAGAAATTGTCGATAGAGGGCGCTTTAGACTTTAGAGTAATGAACAACTACTTTTTACCGTTATTTTGTGCATGGGGTTGAAATTATTTTAATGTTTAGACTTTAACTTAAATTTTAAGCCCAAAATCGGAAACATTGCAATCGGGTAACTAGCGAAAATTAAACTGTGAACAGAGGGAGAAATTTTAAACGCTCATTAATATTGGATAAGCAAATCGATTTTGTTGAAGTTTGCGTGTAAGTCATTAACTTGGTAATTATTTTATTCGAAATGTTTACAGTTTTGGTGCCCTCATTTTTTGATAGAGGGCGCTTCCGACACATCTGTGACATTTCAAAGGCATTACTCCTGGGTGTTTTACTACCAGACCATCATACTTCGAGGAAGTGTCAGGGATACAAAGACGACTTGGATTGACATGGAAATATGCATTTTTTGCAAGTTATGGTTAAAGGAAGCAGAGAAAAAAGTAACAGAAACAGCAGAGAAAAAGAGCGACACGTTAATGTGACAGAAAACAGTTTATTTAAAGGTTTTACTAGAAAAGGTGTTTGAAATTACGACCAGAAGTAGTCCGGCAAGTTTTATAGTGACGGTAGATGGCGCTAAAAGGTAATGCGCCTGCGCAGAGATCACTTTGAAGTGATCATTCGCGAACCGGTTCCAAAGGTAGCAGAATGAAGTATTTGAACGATGAACAGCACGATAGGGCTCCTCCACATTTTACCAATGACGTTTGCCGACACGTCAAAGTAACATATGGACAGTGGTGGATAAGTCGTGGTAGCCCGGTTCATTCGCCTGCCAGATCGCCGGATCTATCATGTATTGGCTTCTTTTGCTGGGGTCAAATGAAAGATTGACCCCAAGTATGAGACTCCCGTACCATCAGTTGAAGACCTCGCAGCTGGTATTTCTGTAGCTGCCAGAAAACTATCAGAGATGCCAGGAATCTTTCAAAGCGTGAGGAATTCCATGTGACGCCGCTGTCAAGCATATCGGACAACTTCTGGTCGTAATTTTGAACACCTTTTCTAGTAAAACCTTTAAATAAACTGTTTTCTGTCACATTAACGTGTCACTCTTTCTCTGCTGTTTCTGTTACTTTTTTTCTCTGTTTCCTTTAACCGTAACTTGCAAAAAGTGCATTTCCAACGTTACATTCCAATGTGATTCCAAGTCGTCTTTGTATCCCTAACACTTCCTGGAAGTATGATGGTCTGGTAGTAAAACACCCAGAAGTAATGCCACTGAAATGCCAGAAATGTTTCGGAAGCGCCCTCTATCAAAAACTGAGGGCACCAAAGCTGTACGTCATTTTGAATAAAATAATTACCAAGGGAATGACTTACACGCAAACCGCAACAAAATCGATTTGTTTGTCCTATATTTATGAGCGTTTAAAATTTCCCCCTCTGTTCACAGTTTAATTTTCGCTAGTTACCTAATCCCAATGTTTCCGATTTAGGGCTTAAAATTTAAATTAAAGTCTAAACTTTAGAATAATTTCAACCCCATACACAAAATAGCGGTAAAAAGTAACTGTTTGTTACTCTAAAGTCTAAAGCGCCCTCTATCGACAATTTTTGAACATAACCTTTGAATTTTTTTTCTAAGAAAAACGTGATATAAAGAATTTTTTAGTGAAAACCGCAAACGAATCGACCCTTTTTTCCGCTTTTTATCATCGTTTGAAATTTTGGACCTCAAACTTTAATGGCCTCTAGCTCCTACAGAAGACGTTTGCGCCCCATGGTTTCCTATTTAATAATGTTTGTCTTCGTGTCTACTATCATCCCTCAAAGTTTGTCGGTCTGGTAGCGAAATACCCTGTATAATTTGTCGAATTTGGCTCATCAGTAATTCATTAATAAAGCATGACTATGTATATTAAAACTATTTAAATTTGCGTTTAAATTTTATTTTGGAATTGCAGTGCATTTTATAAATATTTTTCACGTTTTATTTTCATATTTTATATTATGCATATCCATTATGGGTAAGTATTACGGTGGCCCCCAACGACTAGTTTCATAATCATTTAGAATTTGAACCCTCTGAACACAGTTCAGTTTGTGCTAATTAACCATTCCTAACTATTCATATTTAAAGCTCAAGATTTAAGTTTAAGTCTAAACTTAACAAACCATTTAATGAGATGCAGAAAATAACGGCAAAAAATAATTGTTCGTTAATACAAATTTCAAAGCGCCCTCTATCGGCATTTTTCGAAATTTATCTTTGTAATTTATTTTTAAGATAATACCGTTATAAAGAATAGTGTTAGTGGAAACCGCAAATCAATCGACCAATTTTTCCGTTTTTTATGTTTAGTTGAAATTTTGGGCCCCAAACCTTAATGGCGGATATCTCCTTTGGAAAACGCTTAGGACCCTTGGTTTCCTATATACTATTACTCGTCTTGTTGTGTTCTATCTCCCCCTAGCGTATGTATCATGAGTTTAGGGACCCTGTTGATGGGTTACATATATCTTCATGTCTGCACAACAGTTGTACATCTATAAATAATCGAAAATGAGATTTCTGATTTACTACTACGAAAAACTGTGTCTGAATCTAGTGGAACAGCGGGAACTTTTTATAAAAGACATCTGAGATATAGTATTAAACATAACTTAGTTTTTCAGAACTTGATCCACTACATACAGTGCGTGTCAAAAGTTTAAGCACAACAGAAACTTTCAAAATAAAATTTTATTAATGAATGAAAGTTAATTTCCTTTTCACATAATCTACAAATTGTAGTTTTAAAAAGATTGTTAACAGATTTATGTTATAAACTTTATCTTAAATAATAAATTTTTTCAAAACAACAAAAATGAGTGTGTCAAAAGTTTAAGCACAGTAGTTTTTAGTCTTTAGCAGAATAGTAATAAAAAAATTAATACTTGATTATTACTCCTTTTTGCTGAATTACTTTAAATATACCGACTTCCATCGATAAAATGAGATTCTGTATTGTTTCTGGTTCAATTTTAAGCCAAGCGTTCTCAATGGCATCTTTCAAATTTTTATCTGAAGACTATTGATTTCGATTTTGATAAACTGCATGAGTGAGAATACCCCACATATTTTCTATAGGATTTAAATCAGGACTAATTGCCGGCCATTTCTAAACAGACACTTTTTTCGACTTAAGCCACGATGAAGTTGGGTTTCAGGTATGGATCGAAGTATTGTCATGTTGAAATAACCATTTTTCTCCGCCCAAAACCTCGGCAACATGAAGCAAATGATTGGCACGCGTCTCTTGATAGTTTTCAGAGTTTTCACGACCACTGATGAATGCTAGAGATGTCTGACCATTGAAAGAAAAGCCTCCCAAACCATTACAGAACCATTATTATGTTGTCGGCTAAATACACTTCTAGATTCTTTGCGGAGATCATGCCAATAGTACTTAAACCCATCAGGGCCATCGAGGTTCCATTTTTTTTCCATCACTGAATATGACATTCAGCCACTTTTCACCAAATGACATATGCTCTTTGGCCCATTGTAATCTAGTTTCTTTATGGTGTCGTTTGAGACACGGTAATCGAGCCATTTTACGGTATTTGATGTATTTGAATTCTAAAACTCTTCTATGAACAGTTTTTTTTCGATATTTGTCCTCCAACTGCATGTTTTATTTGGGAAAGAGAGTAATTACCAGTTGAACCCAACATTCTGATACGGCTATATTCACGCAAACTAGTCACTCGCGGCCTTCTTGAACGAAATTTTCATTTGAAATTATTACAACGAGCCAAAATTTCATGAATATCTCGCTTTGATCTTTTTAATGTACTTGCAATTTCAGAAACAAACTTAGATTTTGCTCTCATACTCCATATTTTTATCACCTACTCCTCTGAAAATTCGTACACAACAACTAACAGCTTCTTACACACCCAGAAATTGTTTGCGTGCGCAACCGCTTACGTTAGATTGTAAAATTTGCATAAAAACGTTAAAATAGATATTATTAACATATAAAAGACAAATATTGAAATAAAGTGAATATTTATAGTTTTATTTGAAAACTAGAAGATAGCCCGTCAAAATGACATGTTTCCACTTTTAAAAGGATGATAAAACATTACAACAATTTTGGTCAATCATAGCCACTTTAGGCTTAAACAATTTTGAAAAATACAAAGATTGAACATGAGGGAAAAATCCAAAAGAAAAAAAAATCAATAGAAATCTGCATTTAAAATTATAACAAAACTATCTGGTGGATGGGAAGGGATTGTAATGAACAAATGGTAAATGCATAGATTTTAAAAGAATAAAGTAAGGTATAATATCAATTATAGAAGAATACATTGTGAAACTACAGCCAAAAAATATTTTAAAATACTGAGAGAAAATAATAAAACTATCCAAAATGTATAAACACTTTTCCCATTTTGGCCTTTCCAGACGAATATGAGAGGGTAGCCAAATTATTAATTAAATGGGTGAAATAATGGCATAGAATATGCAGCTAATGAATTTCACTCACAAAATTACAGTAATTATTTCACAAAAACATGCAAATTAACATGCATTAATAATGCAAAACGTGCACTAATAATGCTATTTTAAAACATTTGTGAATTAACTATTTTATACCATTAGCTAATACTTAAAAGAAAATACTTTATAATATCGAAAACAAATGTCAACAATAAAGAGTAAACAATCGTGATTCGTTATGTGACAATCAAGTCATTCACGGCTGTAAAAAATAAATAAATAAATAAATAAAGCAACACGAATATAAAAAGTGTAACCATATTGTATTTAAAACGCACCTTCGCTTTTCTTAAATAAAAAGTTTTAATTAAACACTGTTAAAAATTTGACTGTTTTGCTGCATCGTCATTACACAGCTTTTATAGAAAATGATTACTTTACAGTATTACACTGTTAAAAATTTGACCCATTTATTGCAGCGTCAATCCACAGCTTTTATAAAACATCTCTTTTATGACCAATGAAAATCCTCCATATCACAGTGAAGTAGCGTAATTTTTTTCCCAAGCACCTTCGTCGTTCCAAGCCCAAGCTCGCACTCTGATTGGTTGTTGCTCTCGCACTGTTTTCATGTAACTTGGCGATAATCATACTTGGCGTAGCGATAGATGCTTCCATCCGTCGAGTTTGATTTCCTTTCGAACCGAGTACAAAGTAATTTTTCTCTTGCAGCATTGGATTGGATGGAACGTGTCTTACTGAAAGCTGTATTCTTTAAAAAATGTTTTTACACACAAGAGCACAAGACCACGAGGATAAGAATGAAGGAAGAATAAGAAAGAGTAGGTTAGGTTTTAGGTTTACTCGTTCACTTACGAGCGAAGTATTTTTCGCTAAGTATCGTTATTGCCAAGTTACGTGAAAACAGTGCCGAGAGCAACAACCAATCAGAGTGCGAGCTTGGGCTTGGAACGACGAAGGTGCTTGGGAAAAAATTTTCGCAGTAAAGTAGCCGCTTTATATAAAAGCAGTGGAGTGATGCTGCAGCAAATGGTTCAAATTTTTAACAGTTGCTGCAGCATCACTCCAACGCTTTTATAGAAAACGGTTATTTTGTGTTTGTTACTTACAGTGTATCCTACAAAAGCTAGGGAGTGATGATGCAGCAAAAGGGTGAAATATTTAACAGTGTACTGCTAAAAATTTGACCATTTTTCTGCAGCGTCACTCTACAGCTTTTATAGAATATCTCTTTTATGACCAATGCGAATGCTCCATAACACAGCAAAGTAATCGTTTTCTATAAAAGCGGTGGAGTGATGCTGCAGCAAATGAGTCAAATTTTTAGCAGTGTAAATATTGTGTTTGAAATGAGGAAAAGGTTTCAAAGTACAGTAAAATGTAGTGACGTCATTTACAGGTCAAACTGTAAATCTGACAAATCGGAACGCTCCACTACGACTCTGGAACGTTTGCATTGGACGAAAAATTGATAGCCTTTAAAATCGGAGATAACTTTTCACAATGGAATTTGTCATTAGTCACAATAATTGTTTTTTTTTTCTCGTGGATGGGTTGACCCCGGAATCGTTATACACGTAGGGATTTTATATATATATAATTGCTATTGTGCTTAAACTTTTGACACGAACTGTATTAGAGGATTCATTTTATATTCATGTAACATCTTTTTCAATTTCGGAGAAACTCCAAACAAACTGCCTTTTGTTTTGACACGCACTGTACAAACAGATCTTCGCAAAGTAGAAAATGAGACATCTTATTTTCTTCTTTATTTCTATATGTACTACTGCTGTTTCGAGGCAAATATATACACGCTGTCCTTAAACTATTGTGAGAGTTTTTCATAACACTAGTGGGACGAGCTCGTTAACCCCCATTGAGACACTACAAACTCTAAAAACACACTATCTGACATTGAAACATTGAATTATAATTTTTTTTCAAAGTGGTGATCCCCTTGTAAACAGGTTTTCATTCATTTCCCTTTGATTGGAGAATTTTAAGGTCGGTTCAGCTAGTGCTAAACATTTACTGACTATTTACATGTTTAAGTAAATTCGATCAGTTCAACAGTAAAGTACATATTGTCTTTGTAACCTACTATTTTTTGAATCGCACTATTAAAAATATCATTTCTTGTAGGAATACTTGTGTAAGTTTAACTACATTTTCCTTTCTCTTTTTAATATTCCTGTGAAAATACTTCTCTTGCATGAACGGAAATATTATGTGTGCCGTCTTAGAATTCACAACAGTAGTTAAAAAGATCATATCAAAATATGAAATAAATGTCTCGTCTAAATATATTTTAAAATTTTAATTGTTTTGCAATATTACTTGATCATGTTAAATATGACGTAGTTTCTTTCATTTCCTGCTTTTAACTCATATTGATGAATTTATTATTTTAAAGTTTTCTTTCTGTTTTTGATATTCACGTGAAGTACTTTTGTTACCAGAAAGGAAATATTTTTATTTGCGCTGAGTTAGAAATGACAAAAATAGTTTAAAAAACATTTTAAAATGTTGAATTCACGCGTAAAGATATTTTAAAATTTAAACTGTTTCCCATATCATTGTTTGGCTAATTTAAGTATGGCTTATTTTTTTTTTTTCATTTATGTCGGTTAATGCATATTAATGGAATCATTATTTTAGAGTTTTCTTTAGAATATTTTAGAATTTAAAATATTTTCCAGCTTTTAACTTGTAATTAATGTTATTTTTATTTGAAAGGTTTTTTTCTGTTTGTAATAGTTTTGGGTAAATAATTTTTTAATTGGAAGGAACTATTAATCTTTCATAATCTGGCAACAATATAAAATAATAACCTTTTCTAAAGTTTGCGAAAAATGTCCCTCGAAATCCTAAAAATCTGAATTAAAAATGAAATTAAATACACAAAAATTAGTCAAATTAAAAAATAAATGCAGCCTGCACACCGTCAACCTATTGTGTATATTTATATAAATATATATATCATATTCCTATGAATAGATTTTGCTCCTATACAACTTTACTAGTGGAACAATTTTGGCTCTAGCATTAAATATTTCTTTAAGTAATTCTTTAATTTGAAAATTGCATGTATCAATATGTTTATCAAACATTTTCTATAATATTACAAAATTTCATGTTTTTGTATGCCATAGTTTTTTTAAAATTAGGGGGAAAATGAAAAAAAAAAATATCTGCGGCGGTGACAGCATTAGTTAATTTATTTTATAAAAATAGGTAATATTTGGTTATGATTGAAAAATATTATTACTTATTTAAAAGTTACAAAGTAAAAAGTATTTTTCATATCACAAGCTTAAAGTTGCAACTCAAAATTGCATTTTTTAACGACTACATATAAATAATTATTAATATTTTATCAAGTTCACCAAACAATTATTAATGAATTACATAATATCTATCTGTTTAACTGTCTGTTCATAGTTTATCAATAGCTTTTTGATAAATTTACTAAATTTTAATGTTATTTATTATCTGAATAAAAAGGTTATTTATTTAACAACGTATTATGTCACAATTTTACATATAGATATCTTTGTTTGTATTATAAACCAAAAAAGAAAACTTTTTGGTGTGTACTTTTAATAATATGCAATATCTTTTATCATGTTCTAATATCAAAAGTTATGGAGTAAGGAAGACTGACTTTGATATTTATGTATACCCTGTATATATAGCAATATATGTAAGTATGTATATATGTAATGGATGTTGTGTATGTAGTAAAAATATTTTTATTTCAATAAAAATTACAATATTTTTTCAAAAAAATATCTATTTCTAACGTCATTTAAATGTGACTAGGTTACTACTAGGTGAAAATTTATGAATGCAAATATAAGTGTACATTTTTTATGAAATATTCATATTTTTAAAAATCCGGGTTTTGACGGATTATATAAAGAAGTCTCCCCTTACCTATAACTCTTTAGAATTTCAAGTAAAATATCCATCATTAGTGACAGTTAAGATCCAAAGAAAAAATATCCAAAATCCTTCTTTTAACATAATAATCGAATATTTAAGCATTCCTTTTTTATGTTTTTTATCTTGGTGTAAATCCAGAAAAATTTCAAAATATAGGCTTTTGTGGACTTAAATATAGTTGCTTTTATTTAAATAATATAGATATATTCACTTTTTAGCTTTTAAATTTATCTATAGTTTTTTTATTATTATATTACTTATTTTACATCCAAAAATTTTTTTGGCAATAAAAAAATATTTTTAATATGTGTTGATACACTCCAAACAATATAAATTTTAATAGCATAAAAAATGGAAATTTGAAAAAACAAATTACTAGAAGACGAAAAATAAATTAGATAGACTTCGTAATTATATATAATTTTAATATTAGCAGAAATCAAAACCAAATTCCAAATCATTAATTTATATAGCTGTGATTAAAAGAAAAAAAAAGTTTTTGTTTTTGCCACTTACCATTTATAGAGAAGCAAATTCTGTAGTAAAATTTTAAACTAAAATCCATTGATTATCTGCTGATCTTTTGTGCAACTTTTAGTGACTCAGACGATTAGCGCAGAAGAATTTATTATCTTTAAGATGAGAATGAAGAATAACTCCGAGTTTTAAGTTCTCGAACTTATAGGCGCCATGTTAACACTCTAACTGATAAAAACTCTATGCCATTCACCTGAGTGTCAATTGTGACTTACACAATTCTGGCAAACTTTTCGCTCTTCGTTTTCTTATTATGCAAACAATTTTTTATTTTATAATTACTCTTAGGTCAAAGGATGCAATAAACTGTAGATCATGTCTTAAGGATATCGCAAGATCTTGACGCTTTAATAATAATAATAATAACATAATATAATAATAATAATAATAATAATAATAATAATAATAATAAAGTTGGTAATGTCCAGTTAGAAAAATACTCTAAAAAACGAATACTTATTGAGAAGTAACTTTGCCGTATTTTTATAATGATTGTTGGACTAAGTTCTTACATCAATCGAAATAGATTTTTGTGAGATTTATGGATCAGTTCAACAGTGAAAAGGTTGAAAATTTACTGTTTATCAACATGCCATTTTTGAAGCCTTATGAGAATTTCACGGTTGTCGTAAGATTTGGTACCGTTTCGTTTTTAGGTTTCTTCACAAAGAACTTTTTCGCAATTTTTAGAGTAATTTTCCGTTTCATGAGTATATTTTTGCAATTTTGGCAGAATTTTGCAGAATTTTCGAAAGACACCCAATTAATTTCACGGGATTTTTGTGAGATTTATGGATCAGTTCAACAGTGAAAAGGTTGAAAATTTACTGTTTATCAACATGCCATTTTTGAAGCCTTATGAGAATTTCACGGTTGTCGTAAGATTTGGTACCGTTTCGTTTTTAGGTTTCTTCACAAAGAACTTCTCCGCAATTTTTAGAGTAATTTCCCGTTTCATGAGTATATTTTTGCAATTTTGGCAGAATTTTGCAGAATTTTCGAAAGACACCCAATTAATTTCACGGGATTTTGTTTCTAGCAAGCTTGTAGCTCGTTTGCTTTCTTGTCTCTTCCAATTACTGTCAAGCTATTATTATTACTTTTATTTTAATGTTGACTTTATCCCCACGTTATTTTATATCGCGTTGCATTTAAATTCAGATTGTTTGTCATACTACAGCGTTATATAATTTTGTATAAAACCCTAAGCTATAGTAATATATTGTTATTTTTTATAAGTTAAAAATTGTCAAAAATTAAACAAATGCTTTTATAAGCGTTGAATGTTTAAATTAAAAAATATGCCTACCTCCAGGACTGGAATTTATGTAGTTCCAAAATAATTCACCGGTTCCATTTACACTTTAAAGAAAGCGTAAAATAATGCATTCATTAAAAAATTATAATTTTTTTTCAGTAAAATAAGCAGCAGAAAAGGAAAAAGCAATTATAAAACTATGTTTTTTCCGAATGTTTAGCAGTTTTGTCAATGTATAATCAGAAATTATCTGAATTTAAACAAACAATTAGAACGTATTTTTTCATAATTATACTGTCAGTATTTTTTATATTTTTTACATGTAGTGAACAAAATATTTCGTTGGTGCAGATTCAAAAACAGTTGGCATATGTTCATGAATAATCAGTACCAATACTTTTGTAACATGAAAATAGTTCTAACAAAATATATATACAGGGTGTCCCAAAAGGTGGTTTACAAACTTAACATGCTGGTCTGTCATATCATGATGAACAATATTAAATAGGAAACTAAGGGTCCCAAACGTCTTCCAAAGGAGATATGCGCCATTAAAGTTTAGGGTCCAAAAATTCAAATGATTATAAAAAAACAGAAAAATTGGTCGATTCGTTTGCGGTTTTCACTAAAACTATTCTTTACGTCAGTATTTTCTTGAAAATAAATTATAAAGATAATTTTCATAAAATGTCGATAGAGGGCGCTTTACACTTTGGAGTAACGATAAACTAGTTTTTACCAGTATTTTTTGCATCTCATTAATTTTTTTTTAAAGCTTAGACATAAACTTAAATTTTGAGCTCACAATCTAAATCGTTGGAAGTGGTTAACTAGTGCAAACTGAATTGCGGGGGGAGGTTCAAATTTCAAATGATTATAAAAAACGGAAAACTTGGTCAATTGATTTGCGATTTTCACTAAAATTATTCTTTATGTCAGTATTATCTTGAAAATAATTTATAAAGATAAAATTCAAAAAATGCCCATAGAGGGCGCTTTAGACTTTGGAGTAACGTACAACTATTTTTTCCGGTATTTTTTGCATCTCATAATTTTTTTTAGAAGCTTAGACATAAACTTAAATTTTGAGATGAAAATCTGAATCGTTGGGAGTGGTAAAGTATTGCAAACTGAACTGTGTTCAATGGGGGTGGGGAGGTTCAAATTTCAAATAATTATAAAAAACGGAAAACTTGGTCGGTTTTCGCTAAAACTATTCTTTATATCAATATTTTCTTGAAAATAAATTTTACAGATATCTTTCAAAAAATTCCGTCAGAGGGCGCCTTAAACTTTATAGTAACCAACAACTATTTTTAACCGTTATTTTTTTGTATCTAATAAAATGCTTGTAAAAGTTCGAACTTAAATTTTGTACTGAAAATCTGCATCGTTGTGAGTAATTAAGCGGCCAAAAATTGAACTGCGTTCGAGGGGTGGGGAAGGTAACATTTCAACTCCTGAACACAGTTCAGTTTGTGCTACTTAACCCCTCCTATCGATTTAGATTTTGAGCACAAAATTTGAGTCTAAAATTTTGCAAGCATTTAATTAGATTTAAAAACAAATGGTTAAAAATAATTATTGGTTATTCTAAAGATTAAGGTGCCCTCTAACGGATTTTTTTTTTAAATTTATCTTTAAAATTTATTTTCAATGAAATATTGACATAAAAAATAATTTTAGCGAAAACCGACCAATTTTTCCGTTTTCTATAATCATTTGAAATTTGAACCTCCCCACCCCCATTGAACACAGTTCAGTTAGCGATACTTTACCACTCCCAACGATTCAGATTTTCATCTCAAAATTTAAGTTTATGTCTAGGCTTCTAAAAAAAAATATGAGATGCAAAAAATAACGGAAAAAAATAGTTGTACGTTAATCCAAGTCTAAAGCGCCCTCTATCGGCATTTTTTGAATTTTATCTTTATAAATTATTTTCAAGATAATACTGACATAAAGAATAATTTTAGTGATAATCGCAAATCAATTGACTAATTTTTCCGTTTTTTATAATCATTTGAAATTTGAACCTCCCCTCGCAATTCAGTTTGCGCTACTTAACCACTTCCAACGATTTAGACTTTGAGCTCAAAATTTAAGTTTATGTCTAAGCTTCTAAAAAAATTTAATGAGATGCAAAAAATAATGGTAAAAACTAGTTTATCGTTACTCCAAAGTCTAAAGCGCCCTCTATCGACATTTTTTGAAATTTATCTTTATAATTTATTTTCAAGAAAATACTGACATAAAGAATAGTTTTAGTGAAAACCGCAAACGAATCGACCAATTTTTGTGTTTTTTATGATCATTTGAATTTTTGGACCCTAAACTTTAATGGCGCATATCTCGTTTGGAAGATGTTTGGGGCCCTTAGTTTCCTATTTAATATTGTTCATAATGATATGACAGACCAGCATGTTAAGTTTGTAAACGACCTTTTGGGACACCCTGTATACATTTAGAGCATGGCTAAGATTTAAAAATATTAAGTGATTTAAGTTCCAACAGAAACAAACTTATGTGCATAATATTTTTAAATAGCATAACAGAAAATTACTGCAAAATATTGTGCGATTGCTCTTTCACAACCAGTTTGCATATGTTGGTAAATAGTAATATCCCATAATTGCTATACAGAAATTTATATGTAACAATTATGGGATATTACTATTATAATAATTAAAATTGTTTTACAATTTGTCATCAAGTAGAAAAATGCATGTAAGTTAATGTGTTAATCAACAATTAATATTTAAAAGTTTTAAAATATTGCATGTTCATGGGAAATATTCCTGTATAGGTCATATTAATATTTCTAATATATCAGGATTAAGAATAAAATTCCATATTTGCATTAAAAAAAAATCAAGCTTACCGTGTATAAGTCGAATAATTTAAGACAAAATTTAAGAGTTGAAAATGGGGAGGGGGTCGACTTTTACACAATTTATTTTAAAAATTGCAATAATATTAATAATGTTTTCGCAGATAACTGACGAATGGTATATTTTTTGAGTACCCTCATATTCGTCTATGTTGGGGGACAGAGAGGTAAATGCGGACAATGGCCATTTCCCGTGATTATCAATATATATATATATATATATATAACTGTAATTATTCTGCACTAATTTTCTCTTGGAATTTAATTTCCTACAATACAGGCGTATAACTTTCTACATTTTAATCCACTTTTTAAACAGAGTTCAGATCAAAATTTCTTCTTGATATTTTTTCTAAAAATCTTACAATACAATGAATTACTATATTGAAGCAGTCTTAAAATGTTGTTTAGCATTTAAAATAAGGCTTGAATAGATTTCTGAAAAAATATTTTCTTCTTATGCATAATTAAATTCATGTGAATATTTTTCAAAATTGTTTGGTCCTCTTCGGTTTTGCAAAATTATCCAGTTTTAAAGCATTGGATTTTTTAAAAATCTGATAAGAAATACAAAAAAGAAAAAGAAAATGTCGACACATACACAAATGTATATTGTAGTTAAATATAAAAATGTAAATATGAGTTTCCGTAATTGGTGTATAATGAAGCAATAATACATTTTAAAAAACCCTAATATTTTTGTAAAGTATAAATGTTTGATGATTTATATTAATGGTCTATAATATCTTTAATATAATTTCTATATGTCGGTGTAATTTGTGTATAAAACTATCGCATATTTATAATATTTTAAATACTATAAGTGACAGTAATATTTTCATGTTTTCCCTTAAGCAATGTATTTTCCGAAAATAAAAATACATGAGTGTTACTCCCCAAAATAAATAAAAATTTAATTTTGATTAAATTACTCCATGTATAGGGTAATTAAATTAATTTACGAATAATGTATATCAGAATAAATTTAATTCAATCTTAATAAAAATAATTAAATTTTATTCTATTACAATAATACAATGATTAACAGCATTTTCGATAGAAATCCAATTGCATCGTTGATGCTCGACCTTGACATTTACTTATTTTCATTTAGCAAGATGACATTTTATGTAGGCGTAATTAAGTTAGCTTTATTAAAACTTGTTTTAATGTTGGATGGAATTTCTGAGCTCATTTTGAATGATATAATATATGTGGATAATTACTAATTAACCAGAAACCACCTTTTCTGGGTATATGATAGCTATTTTATTGTAGTTACATACATCATTTTGCTATAAGGGTGTGGATGGATAATACACATTTATCTTTCATCTCGATTTTTAATAAATCTTTTTATAGAAGCAAGAATTTCAATAAACATTTTCTATTACTATTAAAATGTTTTCACATGCAAAAGTATTATGTACAAGAATACGATTTACTGTTTTTGTTGTTATGGGGAAAACGTCAGCACGCTATCTACTGAGATTTAATAAAAACACAATGTTCTGAAAAAAATATGAATTTTTTTTAATTGCTATGAGTAAAGATTATTTTTTTTATGTTGATAGTAAGTGTTAATAAAAATTTTGACTAAGTTGACATGAGATATATCGACAATGTTGAAAATTCGGATTAAGTATGAATTAAAAGGTATTAAGAAACTCATAGTGATTGATTGTGTTTGGATGTATAATAATATAACAATAAATCTTAAAGTGTACAAAGAACCACGATTAATTACTATACTTACTCGCTAAGATGTGAAATTGCTAGAATTATAGTCTGCAACGGTTAATACTTTGGAGATTCTGGATGAGTAACGATTATATACTCTAAAAATAAATTTAATGTAAGCTAACAAGTACAAAAATTGGCCTGAAACACTAAATGATAAACAAATACGATTTATTGTTGTTATAACTTCTTTCTTATTATTTAATATTATTATCAATTATTATTTTTCTAATTTTAAATATTTAATTTATTAATCTTGGTGAAGGCCTCTTCAATCATTTAATAATAAATTCTAGTTACCGAAGTTTTAGACTATATTCTTGAGTTTAATTAGCAGGTAAAAATATTAAACATTCACCAATCAATGATGACTGCTAAGCTTGTAAACTCAGAGGCAGCATTTATTACTTTCTAGCGTGGTTATATATGATTTATGTTTGTTTTGTCCGTCTGTCCATTTATCCGAAATCGATCTCTCGTAAATATATTCAGATGGTTCTGATATTTTTTATGTTATTGATGCTTACTATAGCAAAATTGTTTTTGAAAATGAAGAACATATAGCATTGTTATTTCCCTTACATAGACGTTTAAATGTTTTGTCTTAAATTATTGCCAATGATAACATGTTGTTTAAGGTTAAATTTAATGATGTTCAACCATTTCAAAACTAATGAAATTTATATACTTTTATGTACTATAATGTATTATTATTTCTGAAGAATATCTGGTGCAGTGAGTTTACTATTCATTTACAGAGCGCAGAAAAGATTACGAATAGATAATAGTCTTCCAAAGAATAACAACTCACAGCATATTTTAGTTCTGTTACGCTATGCAAAATATAATAAAATTAATTTACATTATTGAGGTTTCTTACAAGATACGTGTTGTACAACATCAATTGCATAAATCTTTTATCGTTCATTTACGGACGTATGTAAAAGTTTCTTATACAGGATTGTGTCTGAAGTATTGTCTATTAACTACAAGTGTTATAAATGATATTTCCTTTATTATATACTTGTTTATGTTTAAGAAATTTTTGCTTCCTATATGATTTGTAATATTGTTAAAGATCATGTAAAGAGTTTCATAAAAGAATTGGTAACAATTGCATATTTTCAGCGTGAATGGATTAAAGGGGGATTTTAATAGAAATATGGACTTTAAAATGTTAAACTATATTCTAGAAATTAAGATAATTTTGTATAATACAAATAAAATCATACACAAATCTGGAAACTACAAAAACTGGATACATGACTTCCTAAGAATAATAATATATAGAAATCAAATGTAAGTAGTTTTGACCATTTTTAAACTGAATTATATTTTTGTTGAATATATGACATATATACAAATCTGTTCATAATTTACTTGAGTGTACAGAAGAATTAAGGTTTGTATTTGCATAGAATTTGGTTTAAGTGAATTTTACCTCGATTACGTATTTTCTTACTAAACTAAGTTTTAGTATATTATGTAGAATATATAGATATTGAAGGTTACAGGGATGCACAAAATTATTGAATTACTTCTCCATATATGGACAGTAATTACTAAATTTGATTTTGAAACTCCTTATGAGTTTTCTAAACTGTTTGCAATTATTTTATAAATCTTTTTTAAAAAGGAAGATTTGGTAAAGAATTCTAGATATGTTAAAAAGTATTTCTTAACCTATTTGTGATGATTTTTTTTTTCATGTTTTAGCTTGATAGATCTTAGAGTCTCCAAAGATAATCTAAGGGATCTAAGTCTCGTGAGTATTCTTTAAAGGAATGATACATGATATTTTACTTACGATACTTACGCCACCGAAATACAGTATTCTTTCCTTGATCAAAACTTTATTGTTAAGCGCTTGTTATCTTAGCTTTTCCGCATGAAGATTCGTTCCATTTTAGAATACTGGAGTTTTATATTAACCTTGTAGTATTATAGTTTGCATCTATTTATGTACCTTATAAAATGAAAAAAAAATTTCTATAAGCCTTCAAAAATTCCGGAAAGTGTGGATTGACTGACACAGATTTTACTCAGTGTTAAACTTCATTTTGAAAGCTGCTAGATTAAAAAATAGTATAAAAAGTTTCAAAATATCTAGCCACTTCTAACGTTGACGACCCTTAATTTATCAATTTGCGTTTTTTTTTTTAAGCATAATTTGAAAACGTCTTGGAAAAATTTGAAATTTTGGATTTCCATAAAGAAAGACATAGTAAATCTTACTCCATCATAAAAATTGTAGGTTGCATTTCATAATTTTTTTTAATATTAATTTCCTAATTCATAATTAATATAAAAAATATTAAAAAATATTGTGAACACTTTTATGAAATTTTAACAAAATTCCATCAATTTTATCTGATTCTTATTAAAATTTTGTATTTTCAACTTGCAATTCAAACAAAAATTTGTTGTTTTTGCAAATTTTAAATTGGTGTGCAATAGCCACAACTCTCTCTTGCAATTTTGTTAAATTGACTTATATAGCTATAAAGGATAAACTTAATTTTTGAGTAATAAGAAATTTTCAAATTTCGATGTATAACTGACGTAATTATTACGTTATTATGCATTTACGATGAAAATTGTGAACAGAAAATTGCAAAAAAAAAATCTTTTTTTGTGTGTAATACTTTAAAAATATAACATTATTTTTATTCAAAGAATTACGTTAACATATTGTCTTCATATACATAGATATATGTAACATTTAAAGATTATTTTAGAAATTGAATCAAAACTTTTATTATTTTTTCTATAAAAAATCGTGAGTTATTCTTCCCACGATGTGTTTCTTTGTATTCAACGCACGTATTGCGCAAAAATTTGCGGTAAAGTTTTGGAACATCTGGCTTGTGTACGTGACAATGCTAGATATATGAATTCTTTGATAAAATTGGAGTTATTTTCCTATCATAATATTCTTTCTTTTTTATAGGATGACAAAAGATGTGCATTATTTTTTTATTTCAAGTGTTTACAGAAATATATATTATGAAATGAAAAATCCTCATTTTTTAAAGGATGATATATTAGACGTTCTTTGGAAATAATTCCTTTTACAATATCAAGTAAAAAGTGTAATAAAAATAACTTTTAATTGAAACTTTTAAAACCATATATTATTAATTTACATTAGTTCTTGTAATTATGAAAGTGGTACAATTTAAAATAATATGACGCTAAAGCTCGTTTGAGAGTATCTTATTCTTAAATGAGTAGAAAGCACAGGTTCAACAACCCTATCTACAGAATGAGAGCATTCTTGTAATTTTACGTCTCATTTCGCACACTTTTTCATATCTTTTCAAATTCCTTAACCTTTTAAATTGACAAAAAAAATTATATTGCCGATGAATATGCTCCGTTTTTATCAAATAAAATCAAAGAAAATGTATTTTTAGTCAATAATATCTTAGTTATATTTATTCGACCAGAATATGAATAGCTGTTTGTTTTAAAATATTCAAGAATCTACAAAAGCATGTTTATAATTACATCATTCTTATTGAAATATAGAATACTTAAGAACAGCATTTTCAGTTTTTCATCTATAGCAAATTCGATTAAGTCTCATACGAAATCATATAATACTGCAATTAATATTGTATGCGAACAAGAAATCGTTAGAGGACTTGGTAGTAGTGTTATAAACACACATCATGGGTGTTCGCTTTTTATATAATGGTAACTGCAAACATTCATGTACCAGAATAGCATAAATTAATTTTCGATGTTACGTTTACATGAAAAATTCTCGGAATCCCAGTTCCATAGAAAAAATTTAGGAACTTTACAGATCTTGTTTTACAGTGTAAACAAAAAAAAATGCCATAAATAACTAAAACTATCATAAAATGGACGAAATTAGGCCAGTATTCATAATAAGAAATATCTCATTTTTTTTTCTTTTTGCCCAGTCTGTGCTGCAAGTCTTCTAATATTAATTGTTGCTTAATATATACCTTTCAAAATACGACAAAACTTAATAATACGTCGGGCTATTAATCCAAATTGGATATTTGACTGTTATAAGTGATTGTCAAAGATGACTTGTTTCATCCACTGGCTTTCGACAATTTTTGATATAAACTTAAAGTGTACATAGAAAGATAAATTCATGTAAATATATCTTTCCGTCTAACAAACGATTGCACGTAGTCATAAAAACTGTATAAAACACAACTTTAAAAATAATAAAAAAATGAAATATGGCATATTTTAGAAGGATTTATTAAACAAACATCATTTTAGCTGCTATCGAAATAAAAGATAATCAAGTTTATCTTAAAAATAAATTTCTAAAATGACTAATCCTAGCAAAATTATGTGTTTTAATCTGAAATAATTAGTACTATTTTAATAAATGCACAATATTACGAAAAAAAAAAGAAAAAAGATTTATTTTATTCAATACAAGATTTGATAAACAGGACATGAATTTATAGCGCAAGAGAATAATGTTAATATCAATGAAAATCATTTTATAATCATTTAAATCTCGTTAAATTTTATAACCGTAAATCACTTTAAGGGATACCTCCCTCTCGAGCCATTTGTTAAGTGAAATATCGGGCACATCATTTGCAGTACTAAATGGGATAAAGGAGATATCTACATAAATATGTTATCGAAATGTACAGTGAGATATAATGTTCTACACGATGACATGCTTTCATTTTTTAAGCGCCACTGCATTAAATCAGGATGATATGCTCAAATATTTAAATGATCTTTTAAGTAAGACCATTAAAACATTTGAATTAGATACACTAAGGCTTAAAACATTAAATTAGAAAATAATTCGAATTTTTCGGCACTTTATTTCTGAAAAAAAAATCTAAAAATCTACATATCTTTCTTATCTTAATCATTTACTTTAAACCTAAGCATTGTGATGCACATTGAATTTAATAGCTGCAGCATTTATGGCATCAACGCTCAGTTTATAATTCTTCAAATATCGTTTTAAACATTTTAGTACTGCGTTGCGTCCAATATTATTCATTTCTTTCTTCAGATAATTTTCTAAATTATTATTTCTTTTACTTTCACTTTAAATTTGAGTTAATATTGCTTCTGACACCGAGTATACACTGTTATATTATTCTAGTATAATTTTACTGATGTCGATCTACTAAACTGCATTGGAAGTTATTTATGACTCCGCCTACTTGAAATATAGCAACTAATTTGGGACAAGATTTTCAACCTAAATGTCGCAAGTAATTTGGGACAGAGGGAGTAATATATTAACCAAAAGGGCATTGTTATTTATATTTTTAGAGATTTTTGTGTGAAAATCATAAAAAAATCATAAAGTCAGTAAATATAGTAAAAGCTGCTAAAAGAATCAATTGAAAGTAGAAATCATCCTAATTAGCGACATAAAAATTGAAATTATTTGATTTTTAGAAGTAATTTACGCGTAAAAAAGGCAAAAATTATAGCAAAGAAATTCTCATCTAAGATACTCGATTGATTAGCTTGAAGATAGTTTTATGTAATTATTGTTTAAAAAGTCTTTAAAAAGTGGGGCGTGGCTTAAGAGCGTGTGAACCGGGATTTTATAAACTAATTAATTACTTATTTATGGAATGATGGAGGAATGTTAGGTAAGTAAACATTGCTGATTGATATTATAGCTCTCTGAAAAATGTTCAAACAAAATCATAAAGTCATAAATATCAATAATCAGTACAAAAGTATTCAAATGTCACAACTAATTTGGGACAAAGGGATTATAATTTTTTGAAATTACAACAGGTTTTTAGCACTTGTCGGAAGGAAACTACAGTTGTTTGACTACGCCAAAAAAAGGCCGATGTGAAATCAATATGATTTTATCAGTTAAATAAATCAACCATCAAGAAAATAAGAACGACATTTTGGCATGCAATTAAACTTTAAACAAGAACAATTTTTGCAATATTACAGAATTTTCTACTATTATGACAATAAAAGATATCTTTTGCATATATATACAGAGTGTTTCGAATGAGCGGAACAAAAGTAAATGCAATGATGAAAATAATCTAGAGGTTTCTGAATAATTCGGTTTCACATTACATTAAATTTTATTATAAGATTAAATAAATTAGTTGAATATTTTGACAGTCAAAAGAGAGACCTTCTGTAAAAAATATGATCAAAGTGTATTATGTATATTGCCAACACAATCCAAAATTTTTCGATATGATTTTCCATTGTGGGGATACCAAATATCTAATGTTTTTTATAGAAATAATAATAAAAAAACTTTACCAGTTTTGAAAACCAATTTTCACATTAATTTATGTGATAAAAATAAGTTTTTAATGTGTTATATTACGATATATCATCTCGTATAATTCGACCTCCTAACATTCGAATCTAAGTTCTGCAAAAAATCAGAAACACGTGTATAAGCCGACCCCCCAATTTTTACTCCAATTTTGGACAAAATCAAACCAAATATGGCCTACTTGCTAATAAGAAAAAGTTGTAATTAAACAAAAACAAATAACAAAAAAAATGATGATAAATAATTATTATTTATATATTTTAATATACAAATAGCTACTGAACGCATTAAAAAAGAATTGGGTTACCCACTACCCACTTATTTGTAAAAGGCTATACTACCATATGCGCTACAATATTATGTGTAAAAACACATCTTTGTAACGAACTGTATTCCTTATTGATCCTATCTCGTTAGCTGTAAAGTGTATCGCGAATATAACAATTAAAAGTCATAAAAGGTCATGCGTATAATATGAAAAGGAGGCTTTCGTTAAATTAACTTTATTGAAAGATCTTAAATGTTAACATTTAATGTTAATCGTCAGATTAAACTCTACACTAATCGCTTTTAGGAGATAAAAGGAATGTTAAATTGTAATGAAGTTGTATAATTTTTAGTAAGCTGACTCATATAGGTCAACTTACTAGAAAGATACAATGTATTTTAATGAAAAAGCATATTAAGTATACTGAATGCTTCCACAATCGGTAGCAACAAAATGAAATGGGCATGCACATCTGTTATTGGTAAGTACTGAGTATGCTTAATATGAATTTCTTCATAATATAACTTGTATTACGAAGAAGGAATGTAACAAACCTTAATATGTTACTTCTTTGGAAATTATTCATCTACCTTGTAATCGAATTGATACATTTTTACCACATTGACTGGTTCATACGAACATTAGCGTATATATTTAAAGATGTGCTTAGATTTAAAATAATTAATGCGTCAATTTAACATTAAATTAATACATAGATTTCAGCAAAGTTAGTTTTACATGGAAAATGTAATTTCTTATTAATTTGATGAAGCACTACACTTTTGTAATTGGTATATTTTCAGTACATCGCATAGTTATCCCGATATTGTTTCAAATTCCATGTTTTGCTACTAGAAGCGCTGCAGTCCTACTCATATGATAACAAATACTCGTTCTTTTGTAAGTTGACACTTTATAATATCATTATTCTAGTTTTATCGGTTTTAAAAGAAGTGAATTTACACGGACCTCAATTTGCACCCGTATAATAATGAAAACCTCTGTAAAGAAATAGTATTTTGAATTTTGCTTTGTTACCTTATATGGAAAATTTCCAAAGGGAAAGAATAGCTTTCTTTTCAGTCCAGGTATACTACTTCTAATGGTCCTAAAATTAATGTAATTAGAAATTTCCCTTTCGAGGTATAGATTTGAGAACTATATTGCTTCTAATTCTGACAGTTCGCAGAATCTTTTCCATATTTATGATTTTTGATAATATAATATTAAGTTTATTTTGGTTATATTTAGTATGGCATTTGAAACTGTTACCAAATACTATTAAAATTAATTAACCTTTTAGAATTCTCGTTAAAAAATCTTACGGGTTTTTATATTGACAGGAAAGTAACTATAATCAGAATGTTAAATAATGATAACATAATTTTTAAGACTTTTTAATATTCTCCAGGCACAGCGCTTCCAATTTGTTTCATGACCACTTATTTAAAAAAAAAAAATCGATAATTTCCAAACTCTTACAATTTAATTTTTTTTTTCTAAATTGTACAAAAGGATTTTTTTGCAATTTCTACAAAATTAAAAAAAAGGGTAACATTTTAAAAATCTCAAATTTAACAAAGATTTTTTTATCTCTTTCCTTTTTTATAATTATATTTCTTTTTTACACTTATCCGCTTATTAGTTGTAGTTAGAGGTTTATGGTATTAGTTATAGTATTAGTTGGGTGCCATTTACATGCTCATCTGCAATTTTGAATAATGTCACAACTATATCCCAGATAACTGGATTTCACATTAGCAGAGTGGGCCTATTAATGCACTCGTAATAGGATTTCGAAATTGTGTTTGGTTATCACAAGATGTTTACTGCGTCATGAATTACGTTAACTTTGGTAGATGACTGAATTATTGGCTTGAAATGTATTTGACACTATTCATGAAAATGCGTGCCTTATTGCGGTTTCAATAATTTGCATTTAAACAATTAAAATCATCCAAATTTATAGCTTATTACTAATATTTTGAGAAAATGAGAAATTTTGGTTTCAGAAAAATGAAAACATATTGTTTTAAAAATTTTGTTAAACTTATGTTTAAACTAAATGCGTATGTTTAAGACAAAACTTTTACATAATGAAGAACAGTGATATTTTAAAATATCTAAAATTGCTATTAAAGGGTGGCGGGAGATAAAGGAAAAACAAATTTAAAAAAGTTGTTAAGTATCAGTCTTTTGTTAAAGAGAAGTTCGCTATCTTTAATCTTTTTATATTATTTGAAGTATTTCTTTATAAGAAAATACCTGTAGTTTCCTTTATTGCTGTTTTTTTCAATGACCTCTTGCACCCTGTAACTAACTGCTAATACTAAGCAATCCAAGAACGCCTTCATATTAAACGATAAATTTTTGCGTATTTTGTCCAAAATCCATGCATTCTTTTGGATACACAGACAGGTTATGAAAGTTTTTAATCGAAATTTGCGAATATGTTTTGATGTTCATTAGTAAAGTATAATCATCGATGTTTTTTTTTTTTTTCATTAAAAGGACATAATATTACATTTAAAAAAAATATATTTATTCATTTTTAAGATTTCTTTTTTCTGAAGAAACTCTGTTCGTTTCAGTCCTCTATCAGTTACACAGTCCATACATGTAAACTGTATAAATCGGAGACTTCAAATTTCGAGTACTTACAGCTGAATACGTAGTGTCTCACGACAAATCATAAAATTTTGAAAAAGACTCTCATTTGAATTAAATTAAATTTGCCAATGTCATTCGTTGATGTTTGCGATTGAAATTTTAAAAGAGAACCATTATTTCAATGATCGTCGAATAGATATCATAACTTGGAAGTAAAACATCACGATAGTAAACAGAAGGTTCGTATATCAAACTCCGCTTCTGGAATTTGAGATTTTCATATTAAGATGGATTTAACTAAAATAAATTCTGTATTTTTTGCCAATTTAGAGATTTATTATATTACAATAAATGATCAATGGTATGCATAATATTTTTTGTATTTCAATTTTTTTTTTCTATTTTAAAAACTATTGGAATTTATTATTCAACATTATAAATCATGTTTAAACATTTTTTTTTTGTTTTTAGAAATAAAAAAAAATTATTTATATATCCGCTATTTAGAAATTTAGAAATTATTCCGAATTTAGAAAAAAAATTGGAATTTTATTTAAAACATTTGATAATAAAATTTTTAATTTGAATAAAATAAATAACTCCATTTGATATTTATTTTAAATTAATTGGTGCTACCATCTATGTAAGAATTTAATAATAATAAATTAAAAATTTGGATTTAGTGAAATCTAACTAAATAACTTGAGGCAAAATCTAACTAAATAAGATGTAAATGAACTGAACTAGGTTTCTAATGCTATATAAATCTTTATACTCACTAAAATTTTATAAGTAACCCGGAATAATTAAATTATTTATTTTTTGTTGTTGTTGCAGTTACATAAAAAAGTTTTAGGTATCGCAGTTTTCTGGGAAATTCTTACTAACATTCATGTTTATAATATCTATATATATAGAAATATATACACGTTACATAAAATAATATTGTATTGTTAATACTACTATAAATTATTTTAATTTATTGCTTATTTCATCATAATAACTACTCTCTATTCCTAACTAATTTTGTAAATTTAAAACATGCATATTAATTATTACTAATTTCGAATTTAGTTCATACCTGAACATTCATTTTGAATCTGTGCTTCTGTTTGTCGACATCGCCGTACCGTAAAATGGGGTGAATCGGAACACTTTTCAACTTTAACATTAAAAAAAAAGCAAAAACCGATTTTTTAATTTATTTTTTATTTTTCTACTAGAAACTTCGGTCTTGTTTTGTTCTTTACGTTTTAAATTTAAAAAAAAACTTTTTTTCTGTTTATATATATATATATATATATATATATATATATATATATATATATATATATATATTATTTATTTTTTAATGGTTATAAACTTTATTTATTCCGATTCAAACTTTAATAGGGTTAATAAAAGCAGGTAATAATGATAAGGGAGGAATAGGAACACGTAGTTACTGTGAAACCAATCCTTTATTTTATATACAAGAAAAGATATGCCTTTTGAATTACCCTAAGAGAAAAATTAAAATTTATTTTAAGAAATTATATTTGAATTGCAGAAGTAGAATTTAATACAAATTCAGCTCTGTTCTGTGTTATCCTTTACTAGTAGTCGTTGGGTAAGTGAATCAATTGAGTAGCTCCAATCGCTGAGAGTATTAATACAATCTTCTAATATGCCCTCATCTCCAGTCCTTAGTACTGTTTGCATTCCTCTCCTTTTTAATTGGTTTTTCATTTTGTGATATTTGTGTAACGTTGTGGATGTCAGAGTGGATGTCAGTGTGGATGTTAGAGAATAATTCTGTGCAGTTTTTCTAATAATTTGCTATTTTAAAATTATTTTATTGTGTGTTCCATGTCTGTTGGGTTAGGCGTTGACTTTTTTGCTTAACCAAGTAATTTCTTGGCACCTTTAAACTCTTAACGTAATTAGAACAAACAAAATATTGTTACAATACATATTTATACATATGTTTTCATATATTACATGAAACTATTACCGTATAGAAAAATAAACCATGAGAGAAAACGTGTTCCGATTCACCCCGTAAATCTTAAACATGTGATGTTACAAGCAATTTTTCATTTTTTCATTATGTGGTTTGGAAATAAGTAGAATTTAATTCAGCATCTTCATCAGAATAGATCCTTTACAGGTCTATCATTAATTAAAAATCCCCGCTCTTAGATTTAGAATACGAAAAATACTGTAGTTACATACAAAGTTTTGAACACTTTGAAAAAATAAGGTTTTTGAGGATCCTCTTGAAGTTTTTTTATATACCCTAATAGTAGTGCAAACATGTCAAAACTGAATTTCCCAACTCTTAATTTCCCAACCTTCTTATAAAGAAATTGACAACAAAAATTTCATCACATATATTTATAATGAATTTATTTGTATGATCGAGAAGTTTCGTTCTTATTCACCCCATTTTACGGTATTACATAATATCTTGCTGCCTTCATGTAACGAACTGTCTCGTTTTCGCTCCCTTGCATTTTTTTATTGTATTTTTATTTTTTAAAAACCTATCGGCCAATGTCTAAGATTCCTGAAAATGTCCGTATTATGATCATATCATATTGCACCATGTAAATAATCAGGTTCAGTCCAGATAACTTCTCCGAATTTCTTACTGAGTGGATTTCTTACTGTTTTTAGATCATGTATGAAGAATAAAAATACTTCGAATTTCAAAATGACTATGTCTTTTTTGAGGAAATTACAACCATTGCCTTATTCTGTTAATATTTTAATCATTGAAACACCACCGATGCGACTGCAAGTACTAATTGTGCTTTTTTTTATGCTGGAATAGGCCAATTTCTGACACGATGATCAGCACATTCCTAAAAATTGACTGAATGTGTTGACTTTGATAAATGGTGCGATTTTTTAATGCCACACTATATTCGGTAAAATTAATGAGTCTGATTCCATGTTTACTATTTTCATGCAAATTCATATAACGCCACATTGTGTTTTGTGAAATTAATATATGAAAATACAGCTTCCACTGTTTTGATGGAGAATAATACATACATATGTACATACATACACACACACACACACATATATATATATATATATATATATATACACATTGTTGAAAAATTCTATAATGATCTATATAAATGTGAAGATCAGAGGGAAATCAACGTACACGATCAACAAGAAATCTTTACAGAAACTGAAGAGATAATCCCAGTGATGACAGATGAAGTTTTACAAGCTATTAGATTTATGAAAAAAGGTAAATGCCCTGGAGAAGATGGAATTACAATTGACCATATCAAAGAAGATGGAGAAGAATTTGCAAAAAGGCTATCCTTACTGTTTTCCAAATGTCTCAAGAAGTCAGATGTACCTGAAGATTGGAATAATGCTGTGATGGTGCTACTTTATAAGAAAGGAGAGAAGGAAAACATGAAAAATTACCGTCCGATCAGCTTACTGTCAGTGATTTATAAAATTTTCACGACAAGACTTACAAGTTTTAACGACAAGACTTGAATCAGGACTCAGCTTAACCTAGAGAACAAGCAGGATTCCGAAGTGGATTCAGCACAGTGGATCATATCCAAACAGTAAGGGAACTCATAGAAAAACATAAGGAATATAATTTACCTCTCTGCCTTGCCTTTATTGGTTATGAAAAAGCATTTGATTTCGTCTACACATCAGCAGTAGTAGAATCTCTGGAAGACATTGGTATAGACAAACCTTACATAAATATCATAAAGAAGATTTACAGGAAAGCATCAGCAACCATCCGTTTAGATAAAGGAAAAGTGAAGATCAATCTCGGAAGAGGAGTAAGACAAGGAGACACCATTTCACTTAAGCTTTTTAATGCTGTCTTAGAATATATCTTCAAGAAGCTGGATTGTGAAAACAAAGGGAAAAGAATAAATGGGGAATATTTAAGTCATCTTCGGTTTGCTGACGAAATTGTAATTTTCAGTAACAGTCCTGAAGAATTGGAAATTATGCTAAAAGAACTTGCAGAAGCTAGCATCAATGTGGGATTAAAAATAAATTTAGAAAAGACTAAGGTGATGTTTAATTCATTTACACCAAAAAAAAAATTGTCTACAAGAACTTTGAGATTAAAGAAGTGCAAAGTTATGTGTACCTAGGACAGGAAATATCATCGGATAATAGTATCATGAATGAATAGAAGAATAAGAAATGGGTGGAGTGCTTTTGGAAAAAACAATATTATTCTGAAGAGTAATATGCCTCTTTGTTCGAAAAGAAAAGTTTTTAATCAATGTATTTTACCTGCATTAACTTATGGAGCAGAAACATGGACACTAACAAAACGGATGATACAAAGACTACAAACAACACAGAGAAGTATGGAAAGATGCATTCTAGGCATAACTAGAAGAGACAGAAAGAAGATTACCTGGATAAGAGGTCAGACAAAAGTTTGTGACATCCTTGAAAGAATCAAACAGCTAAAATGGAAATGGGCTGGGCACATTTCAAGAAGACAAGAGAATAGATGGAGCACAAATATACTACAGTGGTATCCCAGAGATGTAAAACGACCAAGAAGACGATCGCAAATAAAATGGAGTGACGAAATGAGAGAAGTATCTGGTGTAAATTGGGTGACGAAAGCACTTGACAGAAAACATTGGAAAAATCTGGGGGAGACCTACATCCAGTAGCGGATCGAAAACGGTTGATGATGATATATAATATACATTTAGTGGGGTCAATTAACCATAATTGTCAATTGACCAATTCACTAAGTTAATAATTATTTTAAACATTATCTGAAATGAGCGTATATATCTATATATTTATTATAAAAACTTTATATATGGTTATAGTACTAAAATAAATTTCAAACGGTTTTTTAAATTTTCTTCCACTGTTTTTAATTATTTTACTTTAAACATACAAGGCTGTAAATTTAAAACATATGGAACTTTTCAGAACCAACGTTACAAAAGAGTAAAAAATACTCGAAAGAGTTTACGTAAAGCCCTTTGAATTCTGTGTTTTCCAATTCTTTTGACTCTCTCTGGAAAACGCATTCTGTATAAAACTTCATACAAGAATTCGTAACAAGCTTTGAGAAGATAATTTAAATTATATTAACGTGTTACTTCAATCTTCAATCAAACAACATTTTTAATCAGTATATAATAGAAATTCGTTGTTTTTCATAGCAAAGTTATTACTTTTATTTGATTTTCATTTACTATTCGTTATCATTTTATCAACTTCTGAGAGAATAATTTAAATTTTTCATCGTTATTTTAATGTGTTCAGTTAGGCTTAATATGATAATTTGGTCCACTTTAAATTTACAAAGTTAAATTTACTTCTAGTATACTTTCTTAATATTGCTGCAAAAATGTATTTCCTATTTATGATTTTAAATGTACATTTGATTTTTTCGAATTATCTCATGTGAAAGTGTACACGCACACAAACAGAAAAATAAAGGAAAACGAAACAAAAATACTTGCACCATACTTAAAAACGTATTTCACAACTTCATTGAAAACAAACATGAATACTTTTATTGTACTCATTAAAGATTTTACAATATATATATGTGTTACAGGCCAAACTAGATTGGTCTAGGCCAAAATAGTTTATCCTAACGCCCATCGGATAAACTAGTTTTTCCTAAGCCAAACCGGTCTATCCCAATGCCCATGGGATAAACTAGTTTTCCGTAGGCCAAGCCGGTTTATCCTACCGCCTATTGGATAAACTAGTTTTTCCTAGGCCAAACTAGTCTATCCTAAGGCCCATAGGATAAACTAGTTTTTTTGGCCAAACTAGTTAGGACTAACTTTTGTAGGATAAACTAGTTTAGCTTGCTATTTATTGGTCTGAATTAGTTTATCCTTGGCCAATTCAATTTGGCGTGATTTTATTGAATTCAATGACCGCCTCAGTGGCAACATTCTAGTATGTCCTAGGCCAATGTAATTTTCCGTGTGTTTAGCTTTCAGGCGTCAAAGCTTGATAAATAATGGGCTCGCAGGTTCTGTATGTATGAATGTACGCATGTATGTACGTATGTATGTATGTACGTACGTATACGTACGCGATAACTCTTGTTGGAAATATCCGATTTCCTTCAAGTTTTTGATATAAGTTCATTCAGATAAGGTACTTTTTCTGATTAATTTTGGGAATTCATTGGATTCAAAGTTGTTAAAGATGTAGCCGAACATGGGTAGCACTTATTGAGGAATACAATAAATTTCATATAACTCTGTGACTGTCAGACAGAGGACAGAAATAAATAGGGTTTCGTCAGATGAACGAAACAGGCATGCACTTGCGTATCGAACTCATTCAGTCCAATTCTTGAGATCACTTGTTGATTAGTTTGTAATTAAGGTATACGCAAACCTTCGGAAGGGATTTTTTTAAAAAAAATTTAAATTTTTCTCTTGTTATCAATTTTTTTTTATATCGACATTTATTTTAAAACATTGAAAAAACATAAAAATTTTAGAAATTACCCAGAAATATTTTAATTATATTAAATAAAAGAGAGATACATGGTGGTCATAAAAAAAACTTTGCCCGTATATGGAGCTCTAGTGGCCAGTCCGTTCAACCGATCAAGGTGAAATTTCAGATATAGCTAAACAGAGGTATGAGCTCGAGATTCTGCGAACGGCAACAAAATGCCACTCACGGTTACAGTAATAGTTACAGAAACTCAAAATTTCCCAATAGCAGCACCCTTTTTTTTCATCGCAAAATGCTCAGCGCATGCGCAACCCTAAAGAGCGTTGGAACCGTACATGTATCGCAAGAAACGGACACGTTATGCACGCACAAAAAACTGTTCTGCGAATCCCTCCCCCATAAAAAAACACGACTGGGGCGCAAGGAGTAATTTTGCATACAACACAGAGTCAGTACGTTAATCTCTGATTACAACACAGATCGGAGAAAACTTTTATTTTGATTACACAATGTCCACATGGGTGCCATCACCGGCAATTACACATTGCATGGTGGCGACTGTGATATAGCCCAACGTTACATCGCATGAGGGATGTTTGCAATCTCACGTTTGATAGAATCTTTGAAATCCGGCAAAGTTTGTGGATTGCACATGTACACTCTAGATTTTAGATATCCCCAGAATCTGAAATTCATAGGAGTGAGGTCGGGGGTGCACGGAGGCCATTGATGTTACAAGTTAAGGTGAAATGTGCCTCGTCCGTTCATAATATGCGAAGAGCATATCGTTATCTCCATCATATTGGATAAGAAATTCATTAACAAAGTCTATATGTTGTTGATTTTCTCTCACTTCAAACATCTGGGCGCGCTGATATCGGTAAAGAAACATGCGGAGTACAGAGCGCGGTAACTTTAAATCCATTCATTTTGCTATATCAAATACAGGAGATGCACCTTTTGTAGTTTGCATGCGTTCTCTGGTCACTATGTGATGCACTTCCATAACACTATCCTCAGGAACAGTTGGTCGTCCGGATCGCAGACTATCACAGGTGCAGTCAATTTCTTCAAATTTCATTAGTAAATCGCGAAGAGCTTGCGAAATGCATGGGCCACATATTTGGCGATGGTTTCGACTGTAAACGCGCCAGGTTTTCGCAGAACGAAGTCATTTTGTTGGCATCTGCGAGCTCCAACTGAAGAACTAACATTCCCACCCTACTTTTTATCCGTTTTCTACGCTGACTATCTGGAAAACAATGTTCCGTGATTGGTACTGTTTTGTCTCTGTCATATTCAAATTTCCTTCATGTGCCTTGGTCGTGTTTTTTTGGGGCCGTTCGTAGAGCTGATTTTGTGCGAGCATATCGCGTCCGTTTATTGCAGTAACCATACCGTTCCAACGCTCTTTATGGTTTTCGCATGCGCTGAGCTTTTTGCGATGAAAAAAAAATGGGTGATGACATTGGAAAATTTCGAGTTTTGGTAACTATAACCATAACCGTGAGTGCCATTTTGTTGCCATTCACAGAATTTCGAGCTCATATCTCTGAATATATATATCTGAAATTTCGCCTCGATCGGTTGAACGGACTGGCCGCTAGAGCTCCATATACCGGCAAAGTTTTTTTATGACCACCCTGTATAATATTTATATTGAATAAAAGAGAAAAATAGCCAAAATTATAAGAAAATTCACATTTTCGCAAAACGTAATAACTTAAAAATAAAACAATGTATTCGCATTTTGTAAATTGCATAATAAACAGAATACTTTTTCTAGGACTTTGACTACGCACATTATAATCGCACGTCTATCTTATATGATATATCTGTTAAAGTTTAATGAAAAATTCGCAAAATTTGTCTCAAGTTTGTCATTGATACCAAGTGTAAATATAAAACAATTTAATGTACTGTCATGGGTGTAGTCTATTCCCACAAAAGACATTTAGGTACTACTCTGTTATCCCGTCGACCAATTTCGCCAAATTGTACAAATCGCCAAACTCATTGCCAAACTATGCACATTGACATAATTTTTATTTTAAATAACGAAAGAAACAAATTTATTATTAGAATATTAATAAAAAATACAAATAAAAAGTCGAAATAAAAACCACTTAATGGCATTTTAAAACATGTATAGTATTTAATGTGATTGAAAGTGACATTCACGATCATCCATTATTGGCATTTAATCTGAAAGTCTGGCGATAGATATTTGGTCGACGGGATAACCTAGTAGTACCGACATTTGTAAAAAAAAAAAAAAAAAAAAAAAAAAAAAAAAAACAGAAAATTTTGTGGCATTTTGTAAATATTTTTTTGTCTTAAAATGTTTTGCGTACTGAAACTTAATTTTGAGAAAAAGCTAAAAATAATTTTAAAACGCAAATCAAAAGCTGTAATAGATGTAATTTTAAACGGCTGTAACTTGGGTTCTCTTTTAGGTGCAAACAAATTTTAAGCAGATTTTCATAGATAAAATATTTAGTTTTAATATTATTGCAAAAATGAAATTTCTATATTTTGATCAAAAATTACGTTTTAGAGGTGTTCGGATACCTTAATTTTGTTACGTCATTTTGGTACAGCTGGTTGTACTTTATTTTTTCTTAGTTAGCTAATTTCTTTATAATATTTTTTTCTTGTTTGGTTTATTTATTTGAGTCTTCATTTTATAGTTTAAATTTTGATGTTCTTGTTAGATCAGTTAATTTTTTTTAAATCATACACATATAAACATACATATATAAGTACACATATACCTATATCACAAATATAATCTAAATATTTTATTAATTAATCTAGCTGAAGTCAAAAATATTTTATATTAATTTATATATTTTAAACTAAAAATTATAGCATATGAGTATAGAATATCAGCGTAAGTAAGATTTATATGGCATGAAAAATTATTAAGATTATATAATATGTAATGTCATTTGTTATATGATTTTTTCTAAACCCTTATACATTGACGTTTTCATAAAAATTCCACTTTAGCTGTACACTGTAAAAAAATCCGTTAAATTTACGGCAAAAACTGCTGGCAACATTGTTGCGAGCAGTGCAAACTTTAAAATTAAATGCAAACTTTTTTATTACATCTAATTACTTACCCATCATACGTAGTATAGGGTAAGTCTTGCAATCGTTTTGAAAATCGAAAAAAAATTTTTTGACGGATTTACACATTTTAGATAGTGGAGATTCCGAAAAACATATTTTTAGAAAAAAAAATTTGTCGTCCGTCCGTCTGTCTGTCTGTCGGTCTGTAAACGCTCTATCTATAGAACAAATTGAAATAGAGACTTGAAATTTTGTATGTAGTTAGTATGTAAGAATGGGACGAAGCCAATTTAATATCAGCAACCTCGATTATCCGGAACTATTTTTTTCGGACTCTCGAAAAATTCGTTCTGATGAAAGGTATATAAAAATTTTCGAATTTTTTTGCTATAAGGAATGGACGTAAAAGGCAATAAAATAAGACACATTTTGCATATAGAACGAATTCGATCGGATTATTAGTTGACGAGATATTTGTAATCTTGTTTTCCACATTCTTCGATTTTTCATGACCCTGTATTTCATTTCATTCAAATTTCAATTCAGAAGTATATTTTAAGTGGAAATGAGACGCTTAATCCGACGCAGTTAATTGTTAGTAAATAGAATTATTATTTTTGGAGTTATAAGGATGTTTCTTTTACGCAGTTCGGTACTACTTGAGTAGTTTGGCGTTTTATATAATTTGTCGAAATTGGTACATCAGCAGTTCTTTAATATAGCATTACTATGTATATTAACAATATTTAAATTTTGTTTATGAATTGCAATGCATTGCATAAATAGTTTTCACATGTTTCATTTTCATATACATATCCATGATGGGTAAGTATTACGGTGGCCCCCAACGACTAGTTTTATAATTTTAACGGCAAAAACTGCTGGAAACATTGTTGCCAGTAGTTTTTGCCGTAAATTTAACGGATTTTTTTTACAGTTTATGTAATAATAATAAATTTGCAAAAATCAATACTATAAACTCGTTTTAATCTAATTAGTATTTATTCATTAATAGGAAATTAAATAGATGATTTTTTTTTAAAATTTTTTATCTGAATTTTAATTTTATAATCTTGTGCAAGAAGAATACGTAGGAGAAATAAGATTTTGTTATGGTTGAAGGAAATTACTTTCTAACGAACAAAAAGCTTTATGAATAATGCAATTTAATCTATGTATCATTCTCGGTATAATCGTATCTAAAAACACGATTGCATAGAACATATTTACATTTAAATTTTTAACCAATTTAAATGTAAATTTTCCATAAATAATCTGAATTTTCCATTCAATTTGTGAAGAATTTCCTATTGCACTAAATAACATCCCAAAACGCACAATATTCAGAATATCAAGTACTTTATCTGCATTATGATTATTTTTTATTATTATGTGCTTTTTCTTTTTTCTTTGCTTATTTATAAAAAAAAATCATTAACCAATGGTTAATTTATCATGCAATGAAAACATGCCTAGATAATTGATATATATGCGAGAAGAAAAAAAAAAGAGTTCAAATAAATATTCTGTTTCACATAACATGCGTACCACAAAAAAGAGCCATATATTGCTAACATTTTGGATTATTAATGTTTAATATATATGCATGTATATATAAATCCATTGTACAAAATACCGTTTATTAATATGCGTTTGAATATTATAAGAAGAATATGTTATCGCAAAAAATTTTAGAAAATTTTAATTAATTGAAATTTATAGGCGGTAAATTCGTCTGAGCTTATTGGTTGGATTATATTTTTAGACGCGTAAAATATTTATAAAAATGGTAATTAGCTTTATGTTTTATTATGGTTATTTCAAAAAAGAAAGAAGCTGAAAAAATAATAGGAATTATATTACATTTTTTTTTATTAATTTAGAATATCAACATTGAGATATATGCTTGATTTTTTTTGTTAAAGCAGTTTAAATTAACTTTTAAAATTTGAGATACTTTGCGAGTGTTTGAAAACAAGACGTAGACATTAGCAATTTTCTTTAAGGGGGCGGTCACCCAGTTTCGAAATTGCACTCACTAATGTAAAGTCTATGGCCATTCGATGCATTAGTTTACATAAAATACCTCATTGGAAAATTAATACTTTAACTTCTATTTTTTTTTTGTATTTACTTTATAAAAGATGCTTCTATTTCTCTTGGTTAAATTTTTCTAAAGTATATACTTAATTGTATATGAAGTTTTAAAGTTTCGCTCATGAGCTTTTAACGCATAAAATATTAAATTGAGCATAGGTTTTACATATTTTGAGAACTATGAAAAAAAGAAATATTTTTAAAGAAGAATACACATAAAAAAGAAGTTGTTTAAAATATTAATTTATCCAAAAGATCTTTTAAATGTAAAAAAATGCATCAAGCGTCAATAAATTTAACATTACAAAGGAGAATTTCTGTAGCTGAGTGACCAGCCGCCCTAAATTCGAAATTTGTTTTATACACTTTCAATTTGTTATAAGCTATACAAATATTTCAGACAAAACATATAGTATAAGAAATGACATATCCTTAACTACCAAGCTTACAAACAACTCTGAAAAATATTAGTTCTAATAATCAATTTAACGAAATCGTATAGTAAATAATCAATTTTAACGAAGTGTTAATGAAAAATTATCCGTTAAATGAAAATTATCTGTTTTCGATGAGCTATCATTTGTTTTAAATTAAATATTACAAAATAATTTATATTAGTGAATGTTCGCAAATTGAATAATATATATTTCAGTGATTTAAGCATCTGCAAATTAATAAAACTTATCGATCAAATTATAATTAAAGAATGGAATTTTCGTGCAAGGAAATTTACACGAAATATACTTTACGCTATAAAATACATCGGTACATTTTCATTTCAGTTTTATTTGTATTTTAAATAAACATATATCTCATGAGAAATTGTGCAGATGATTTATAGGAAAAATCTTCTTATATGGGCATCTTGCACCGAAACTCGAATATGTTATGTACTCTTGCAAACCGATCATTTATAGGAATGGTACGGATATTCATTATTAATTAAAGATTAGTGAACTGGAATTTAACTTCTTAAATACAGAAAATCTATATATATGTTATAAAAACGTTAAGTATGCATTAAAGAATATTTGGATTTCTACCACCATCTTCTTTTTGTTCTTGAATGATATTGATGTTCTTAAGTTTAAACAATACATTATTATTTTAACTACTATATGCTTCGATAGTAATTTTTTAATGTATCGTTAACTGATTTTGTTTTATATATTTTTATTTTTAACATTAATTATAAAATATAAAAAATATATATATATTTTTAATTTATATTTCTATATTTTTATTTTTTTTCTGTTCTTTTTTCTTCTTTCTTCGTTTCTTTTTAGGTTGCATGGAGTGCTAGGGCATGGCATAGCTGAGCACATCAGAGTGAAATACCATGAAAATTGAAGAATTGTGGCAAATTTTATCAATTTTGTATTATCGTTATATTTCTATATGATTCGATTTAATTATTAATTAATATATATATATATACTGATTTAAATAAGTATACCTATACTATTTTTATTAATATTAATAAAAGCACCTCATTTTCAACAAAATTATTACCATATGTACTCATCTATAGCTCGACCCCCTATCTTTCGAATGCAAATTATTTAAAACATAAAAAAACGCGTATATAAGTCGATCCCCTAACATTTTATTTGAATTTGTTACAAAATGAAACCAAGGATTTCACTTTTAAATGAGAAAACGTAGTAAGTAAATAAAATTAAATAAAATTGAACATTTTTTTATGATAAATTGTTGTTATTTGTAATTATTTGTTGTTATTTGTCATTCGTTATCTTACTATTCATACTCCTAAAAATTCACAATTTTGCAGTATTCGAAGTTTTGTGTTTGGTTTTTTAATTGTCTCGCGAACAGGTAGAACTCCCTAATTTGCTTTACGAAAATTGTCAGAAATTCCTCGACATATTCATGACTATATCGGTATTTTATATTTTAAATCTAAATACCTGAAAAACTGGTTTTACATTTAATATTTAGGTACTACTATGTATATCCCGTCGACCGATTTCGCCAAATTATACAAATCGCCAAAATAATAACAAAATTATACATATTGACGTAGTTTTTATTTTGAATAATAAAAAACAAATAATTAGTAGATTATTAATGAAAATACAAATAAAAAGTTGAAATAAAAATCAGTTAATGACGCTTTAAACACGTGTATCGTATTTAATGTCATTGTACTGACATTCACGATCATCCATTATTGGCATTTAATCTTATAATTGGAGATAATATTTTGTTCTACGGGATAACAGAGTAGTACCAATATTTATAATATATACTCGTAAGGAAGGTATGAATAAAATGGCTGTCTAAAAAAGTTATATATGAACTTTTAACAAGATGATTTTTTAAAAAGAAAGCCACTTCCTTGTGTTCATATTAAAGGAGTGAAATATTAACGCTGAAAAAGAAAACATCATTGAAGGTCTAAGGAAATACGTGAGCTTTCATTTTTAAATAAGCATACAGTTTAGCATATTTCCAAAATATTTTAATCCTGATGTAAAACATTTTAAAGTTTTTTTTAAATAATTTTTAAAGTTTTGTACTATCGCTTGTGCACAACACTACAATGACTGCAATAACTTCTACTCGTGTTTAAAAATCCACAGTGTCCTTATAAAATCTAAGACATTCATGCATGGAAAGTCTTTTTCGAAGTCTAAATACTCACATACATCCTCAAATTCGTTAAAAATGTCTCTTACTACTTTTTACAAAAACATTGTTCGTACACAGCTCTTTAATCAGTTTATAAAAGTAGAAATAATTGAGAAATTTCTGGCAAATGGTAAAATAATTTATTGGCATTCTTTTTTTTATATAAAAACACTAAAAAAAAGAGATTAAAAATTACCCTGCTGTATAACACTACTTATATTTACCAAAATAATAGTCACGCTTGAATAGCAAAGGATTTATAAATAATAACTTAAAGAAAAATAATAGAGAATTGCTAAATTTCATAAATGAAGCCAAATCATAACACAAAAGAAATACATCATTCATTTTTCACTTGGCGCTTTACAACACTTCTACCATATTCCACAATGTTGAAGATATGAAATATGTAATTCGATCATAGAATTTGCTGCCCATATTCCAGTTGGAAAACAATTTCAACACTATTTGTTTAGTCCTTTGTATGCTAAATACATTTTACATACGCGTTATTCTATACTAAAATTCAAGCACCAAGAAAATGCGTAAAACTTACTTTATGCTATTTTTCGCATTGTATTAGAATTGTTTTGCGCAACTCTTTTCTGTAATCTGTAGTTTTTTACCCACGCTATACAGTATACAAAACATAATTCAGCTATTCTAAAACGCCAAGCATTAGTGAAAGTGCATTTCCGAGAATCACCATTCATACATTGATACATTTGATTGATTTTGTACAACTCTGTATACCAAAGTATCATTAAATTGAATAGTACAATTAACGCGTTTAAGAAAATTCCCGAAAACAGTCTATAATATTTCTACTTTGAGGAATTTCTATTTTTAAGGAACTTTATAAAATATATGGATAATATGCATACAATGTGAAGAATACAAAAATTTAAGTTGTAAAACAAAACAAAAAAAGGACAAATTTACAGAGATTCTACTGGCATACGGGACGACAGTACAATTCACTTTTTTTTAACTTAAAACATTCTGTAAATTCAAGAAAGATTCCCGGATATTTTTTTTTTTTTTTTGTTAAAATAAGAGTAAATTGTACTAATATCACGACTGGCAGTAGAATCTCCATAATAGCGACCTTTTTGCACAGTGAGCCATAAAATATATATTACGAAATATATGTATTTATGTACATAAATATGCATTACAAGCGATTAATGGATGTGGAAAATATTGAAATGGGTTTATTTTGTTTATCCGTGTAAATAAACTAAAAGTACAGTTACTGTGATATTCTAGTAAAACAAATGTTGCAGTACGTGTAAATTAGCTACAACTGCACTACATTCGACATTCTACAGAGAAAAAATGCTACAGTACAGTTTGATATTTCATATTTCATCTTCTTTTATGTAGTCTCACATCTATAAAATTCGCTATTTCTTTTCTCCGTGAACAATACGGTAACGGAATTCATTTGTGTATCTTTGAAAATTAATTTTAAATGTTGAATGTTCTATTTTCAATAGGAAATGTACTATGGTAAAACGCAATGAAATATACTGATTATCTGAAAATCAAATTTCATTTACTATAGATAGTGCATGATCAGTAAGGCAAACTGATAAAATCCATAAATAAGATTTGAAATATAGTGAAAAGAATTACGAAGACTTAATCATATCCTAAAATTGCATAAACTGTATTATATTAAGAAATGAGATAAATAGCTGCACAGCATAAATTGAAAATTTTTAACATGTTTTGTATAATAAAAGAGTGTCCTACAATAATACTATTGATTTGTAAGAATAAAAAGAATGTAATTTGATAGATATTTCGTTAACAAATTTGATAAATTATAAATTTAAAATTGATCATACATGATAAAAAATTATTATTATTATTATTATTATTATTATTTTGGAAAACAGTTGTTTCTAAAATAATTCATTTTCGAATTTATTTTGTGCGAAGTTAAAAAATTCTTCTTCTTTAATAATGGAATTTCACAATGAAAATTTGTGCATAATCCGTGTATTCCAATTATACATGCTAACCCAAAGTCTGTTTAAAATTTAAAATTTCGTGCTTTTATTACAAATGAACACATAAATGAACTGAAATTTAGCGTAATATTTGTAGTATATATAAAAGTGTTTTCATATGCATTAAGTAGAAAACTTCTAATTTTGCCCTATGGTTTTCATCGAAATAGTTCTAGTCGATAATTGTCAACACTTTCTTTCTATATTCTTTTTCTTCATTTCTTCCTTTATCTGATATTCTGACAGTATCCATGGATTTCTTGTTACTATATTCCTCATTCTGTGATTGTTTTTTTTATACAACGATACTTACCATTTTTTTTCTATTTAAAGGCTTGTTAATAAAGAAAAAATGTTATGTAAATTAATTAAATCCTATAAAAAAGTAAGATTTTTTAGATTTGATTATCTTATAATTCTACTCAAAATTCTTGATATTTTCGAAATTTAACATAATATAAATTTCAAAATGTAATGGTGAATTGCGATATAATGACTGAGAATTAAATTGAAGCTATGATTTTTCGCAATAAGATCCAACTTAAAAAGTTTTAATTAACTTTCCATGCCAGAAATTCTTTAATTAACAAACCTAGCTGATATTTATTTGTAGAGAGTTACAAAGTTTATGGTAAATTGTAATCACGCAATAAAGTTATCGTATAAGGAAATGTATGTTATCAATATAAATATTGCGGTATTTCGCATTAATCATTTTCTCATTTGAGTAAAATATTTGTCATGCTTTACATATTCATTCGTTTCTTGTGAATTTATGCAGATGTTGAGAATAGAGAAATGTTATATACAAATGTGTTTAGTTAGAATATGAAATATGTTTGCATTATTTGCAGCTAATTAATAATCATAATTAACATTTTCAAGAAGAAACGCATAAAATATTTAAAAGGTGGATTAAATAGACACAATGTAAGAAATGCAATTGTAAAAGTTCGATTATTTTTTTTAACATACTTTATAAAATATCCTGCTACATGTAAACTATGCTATAACGGCTAATCCTCTTCAGTTCTGATGTTGCCTAGAGGTGCACGCACTAAATAATACATTTTAAATTATTTTAAATGCTTCTAGAATTGTCAAAATTACTTTTAAAGAATTTTAATAATTGCTTGGATATCATATGTATTGATTTTTGGACTGATCCTTTTTTAAAGCTATTTAACACTAATTTTTAACTGCTTTTTGCAATCTCAAGTAAAATTTGTGCCAGTGCTAATGAGATTAAATAATCATAAATATAATGCTTTTTTATGGTAATGGAGTCAGCAATACTTTTAATAGTTTCAATGAGTTTTTTGATAAGTATCACTATACGCATTATTATCCTCTCATATTATTGTAAAATTTCGCAATATTATTATATCATAAACGACATTAAATATATTATACATCTTTCTTTCTCACATTCTACATTTCTCACATGTGTATACTAGCAGTATATATGCACTATATGACGATTAAAATTGGACTCTTCTAATTTTAAACGTTTTATCGAATATTTGAAGATATATGTGTTAGATTTTTCTGTTTTTTTTTAGAAAATTAAAAATATGTTTAACCTCCATATTTATCTATGTCGATTTAAACAGAAGGACATTTAGGGGGGGGGGGGGGGCAACAAGAAATCAAACAAAAATAATGATGTTTCAGATCACTGTATAAAAAAATGCACTTAATAATCTATGGTTATAAATCACAGGTGTATGGATATTGTACAATATATGTATTCTTTTGTGGAAAAGTAGACCGTATACTCCTGGAAATATCTTTTTTTTCGAAAAAAAATATGTTGCATCTTTTTTGATTACATCGCTTAGGGGTTTTTTTAAAACAAATTTAATGCTGATTTCTGAAAATGTGTTTTTATATATTTAAAAAATAGATAGTGGAAATAATATGGGACAATTGGAAGGTTTGTGTGTTAAATATTTGATGAAATATGAGCAATTGAAAGAATTTTTTTTTTTTTTTTTTTTTTTTTTTTTTTTTTTATCTGCGCATACGCGCGCAATAAATAATGTCATTTGTGAACACAAAGGAAAATCATGATCTGTATATGATGATTGTACATGATGTAGAGTTGAACACAATGTACATGAGAATTACAACAACGTGGTATAAAATTAATGTGGATCACAATAGAATATGTCACAAATATAATGTTACACTTAACATCGTTTCTAACATGTCGTCTTTACAGAAACGTGGCTTAAAGTCATTATAATATAATAAAATGCTTCACAAGTACAGTTTATTCCCAACCTTCATACTAACAAGTTGCCTTTACAATAACGTGGTTATTGAGAACCACAATAAAGCTTGCCACAAACGCATAGTCATGACAAAAATCCTTGCTGGTGATCAAAAAGTATGTAAAAATAAGCAATAGATGTCCAAATTTCCATTTATTAAGCATTTTAAAATCGTAAACACTTTGCGTTTTAAGATTCAATAACTTGAAGCCATCTTTGTTGTTCGTAGATTTAGAAATATTTATTTTTAAGTACATAAAAATAGGAAAAATAAGCCTATACAACTTTATGCGTAATATCTTTTTTTATTGTAAAAAATCCAACTATAGTACAGAATTTCAATTAACTGGTATACAGGATTATAAATAAAAAGATTTTTTTAACATAATCAGAAAGTATACTTAGATTATTGTTGAAGAAGGATACATTCTTAAAACGAAAGAGCTGATTTGGCTTCTCATGAAAGAGCTGTAATTTTTTCGATCATAAAAGAGTTGTTTTTCAAACGGTTAAATCTTCTTGATTTAAATTGGTTATTTAAATAACCCAACTTCATTTAAATTGGTTAAAACTCGAGTTATTTCATCTCTTTTTTGAGAAGCTGCCTTTCAACATTGAGATGAGTGGATTTCAGCTCAACTTGAGCTATTTTGTGGCTGACTTTTTAAGAGAGTACTTAATCATTAACATTTTAGTGGGTATAAAAAATATAAACGTATTATTTTTCTCATTCATAAGTTAAACTTACGAACAATACAATTACAATATTGACGAATTACAATAATAACTGTATAAAGGTTAGGATGAGGTAAATTTAAGAATTCAAAACATATAATATTAGCATTACGAATAATGAAGTAAATAAATAATACAAGAAGATGATTCTAAGAACTATTCAGTCAAAAAAACTTTCAAATAATCTAGAATAAGGAAGTTTTTTCATTAATACATTATATCAGAGAAAATCACGTTAATAAAAAATTAGTTCAATTTGAGAAGCTTCATTGCGTTTTTCTGCTTCATACGGATTATAACCAAAACATGTAACTTTGTAAACACAGCTCTATTTGTAGTTATTAGAACCAGCCACATATTGCAGAAATAAAATGTACTATAAGAAATTTTTAAAAGTTTACTGTTTTTCTGATAAAATTACAATTTTAATATAAAAAAGTTCGAAGTTAAAAAATGTAAATTTTATTTAAAAATTCTTAGTACTTTCAAGCATTTCCTAGTCCTTCATCACAAAATATTTTAATAAATTATAATAATATGATTGTTGTCTATTCATACGTAATATAAATAAAATAAAAATACATATATTAAATACGTAACTGCATTTTGAAAATGATACAGCCAATAATTACTAACCTTGAAAGTAGGAGTAGCAGTTTTTGGGATAGTACTTAATTAGAGAAAACTTATTATTATTAGCATTTTTATGTAAAAACATAAAAAAACATACATAGTAACATAGATTGCATTTATTCAGGCTTTTTTCAATCCATTTCTATTACTTTATTCATTATTTCCGCTTTAATTAAGGTCCCACATGTGGAAGAGAGGTTCTGACCTCTCAATTGGCAGACGGTGTAGGTGCTGGGTTCGAACTCATTCGCGTCCGTCGACCTAACTGTTCGGGATTTTCGTGGTTGTTTTCGAACCTTGCGTAAATACGGGTTAGGATCTCTTAGAAAGACCCCCACAAAGGGTCTTTCTAAGTGCACACGGCAAAGCACTTTTCGGTCAAACGGCACTCTCTCTCTTGGGTCTATATCCATCGAGTAGATAATCGGCTGACACACAGTAACCAAACCAAATCAAACCGGTTTGATTAATTAGCCACAACTCTTCTTATATTATTCGGAATAGAAAGTAAAAAGAAAATAAAATGGAATCGCAAATAATTGTTTTTTCAAATGAAACAATAACTAATATTTCATAAATTTTGAACGAAGCAAACTTTCTCTTGTCGGTAGTATCTCAATGCTCTAATGGGGTTTTTACCATTTAGATAAAGTATTATTTTTATTACATCAAATCCCAATTTGCAATATATAAATTTATATAAACGTCTGGATCACTAATGCATCCTCGAAGAAGCATATTAGTTTTCATGATATATTTTAAGAATAATTTTGAATTTTTATTCAAAGTATTTCAATTTTCTGCATTGAAAATTAGAGTTGCATATTCTGGTTTTTCAGTTTGAATACTTACTTTGAATTGCTGATTAATTTTCTTCCAAAATATTAAATTTAAAAGTTTGCAATTTATTGTGCTTATTATTATTATTATATTGTTTATTTTATACGAAAATATGTATTATCTTAAGCTCCATATAATTTAACTGAAATAAAAACATATGTAGCACATACATATAGAACCACGTCGTTTTTTCCTATTTCTAAAATAACAACAATAATAAAGTAAATCGTATGGAGTATTTGAAATGAATAATGCAATATAAAAGCTTTTGGAAAATCCATTGGAATTTTACATTTTAAAAGTTAATAGGATAATGCAATGTAACTTTATAACTAATTAAATTTTCGAAATTTGCATTAAAAGAGATTTTTCCATCTTGATAACTTTTTAATAAAAAATATTTTTTTTTTAATTTTTGAAATGCATACAAAAATACATATTTTTGAAGTAAATAAAAATTCTGTGGTTAGGAGTACGTTTAAGTTGCACTGCATATATTATAGTGCACGTTTTAATGTGATCTACTTAAATGTTTAGTTTAATATGTGTAATATGTGTTAATATGTATAATATAGTTTTATATGTTAGTTTTTAGTGTAAATCGCTCAGCAGGTTGAGCTGTCCTGGAGCCTTTTTACGATTTCCACAATCCCTCATCTCGAGAACGAATGCATGGATTTTCATCAAAATTCAGATTAGTCTTGTCCTTAACATGACGTTTTATGTATTTTGGTGTATTTCGCTTAACAAGTGGCGGTGCTATGCTGCATTATGCGCGATTTAAACAATAGCTGTATCTCCAGAATACACAGAATTTCATGATACTTCAGATTCATTAAATCTGTGATATGAAGATATTCTGTTTACATTTTGGTGTCAATTTGATGTATTTCAGATTCAGTTAATCCTTGACATGAATTGATATTTTTTTTACGTTTTCGCTCTATAGTTGGAGTTGCTATGCTGCATTTTTTAAGATTTTCGCAAAAGCTGTCTTAAGATCTAATACACGGAATTAAAATATATATATATATATATTCAGATAGTTCCTGATATAGACTGATGCTCGTTAGTTTTTGGTATTAATTGCTCAACTGATGACGTTGGAGGTGCTCAACAGGTGACATTATTTACGATTTCTGCAACAACTCTATCTGAAAAACTAATGCACGGATATCCATGAAACTTCAGATTCAATTAATCCTTAATATGAATTGGTTTTGTGTACGTTTTGGTGTCAGTCGCCCTACAGGTGCTATGTTGAACTTTGAAGGATTTACACGATTTTAGTGATAGTCATGTGTCAAAATCTAATGCACGGTATGTCATAGCATCAGAAACTCATAAAAAGCATAGATTGCTATTTAATTTTGGTTCTGTAGAAGAATAGAAAATTTCAAAATTTTAACAAGTATCAGATAGAAGAAAGTTTTGGAATTGCAACATGCAACTAATTTTAAATTTGATAATGTAGAGAAGAATATATACAGAAAAGTCCGTGTTTGTTTCTTCAGATACTATCCTAGAGGAAGGATAAGATCTTAACTGTTTGAAACATTAAATATTTAATTGTATTATATTTTTATAAGTAAAAATTTGATTCGATTTTTAATTTTTGAGAAGATATTACATTCATCGATTGGCTGTAGTCGTGCTTTATGTACTCTAATCTACCTTTGCAAAAAGAAAGTAATGGTTTCATGAAAATTTTTGAATTTCTGTTCATGACGGATTTATACATTTAGGGGTAGAAATAAAAAAAAACACGTTTTTATAACCTGTCTATGTGTGATTCAGTGATTCTGTGACTCTGTCTGTCTGAATGTGACATAAAGTTTGTGTTTTGCTCTGGATTTATATATTTTTTTTTATATAGGTATTCCTTCTTATTAATTGATGCTGATTAGTTTTTGTGTAAGTCATTCAATAGATTATGTTGCGATTCCGCATTTGTTTACAATTTGCGCCACAGATATATTTCAATAACTAATGATTTCCATCAAATTTCAGATTCAATTAGTCCTTGACATAAATTGACGTTGTTTACATTTTGGTAAAAATTGCACAACAGATGGCGCTGATAAGCTGCATTTTCCCCAATTTTCGCAATAGTTCTATCTCAAGATTAAATTCACAGATTTTCATCAAACTCCAGATGCAGTAAATCCGTGATATGAAATAGTTTATGTTTTGGTGTCAATAACTCAACAGGTGGCCCTGCTATGCTGAATTTCCCCGATTCCACCATGAGCCCTGTGTTGCACGAACAAACGCACGAATTTTCTGATAAAACTACAGATTCAGAAATAGTTTGAAAAAGTATCTTTGTTTATGTTTTGGTATAAACTGCCGAACATGTGATGCTTTTATGTTGCATTTTCTCCCATATCCGTAATTCTTATTTCAAAAACTGATCAAGTAATTTCATGAATTTAAAATCTCACAATGAGCATAGATTGTCGTTTCATTTTAGCACTATGGTAGCGACATTTGAAACATTAACGTGCATGAGGTAGAAGAAAGTTTTGAGATTGCCACATCCGAATAGCTTTTTGATGGTGATTTCGTTTACCGTTCAACGTGTAAAAATATTGATAATAATGAAAATAAAATTTTGGTGAACTCTCTTTACAGCGTGGGAGAAATTTCAATTTTATTTTCTTTCGTTAAATTAAAATAAATAATAATAAAGTTACTTTTACACATCTGTATTTTACTTTAATCCGGGTGGACTCGCGACGGGAAAAATAGATAGATTTAGACTGTGTATGGATTTTACAACACTCACCACATTTTTAAAATGTAATTGTTAATTTATTATACGCAAAATTAGTAACAATTATCACCAACTAAGATAAGTGGCGATTAATGTTTCGACAATTAATATTTACGTTCCTCAGTGAGAAAATGAATTACATTCATACACTGCGTATGCTTGCGTTCTCCCGAGTTAAAACATTTAAAAATCTACAGAGTTCAGTCTGTTTTAACCTGTTGCAACATGCCATTTTCCATACGTCTTTACAAATCTTTCCTTAATCTAATTGTCATGTGAATACTCCATAACATTACTACGTTTGTTACATATTATTAAATGCAATATTATTTAAATTTCAACTGTGTGGTTTGCACGATAAGATTTGGTAAGAATTTGAAAAAAAATAATTTGTCATATAATAAATACCATTCTGTTAATTACCATTGGGCTAACAAGTATCCCAGTTGCTATTATTATTTTTTTTAATATGCTAACATAAATATGAATCACACTGCATTAATGTATACTAGATCACATTTCATAAATTAAACATGTACTAAATAAGAATTTTCTTTAAAATAACAAATAATGTTTAATATAGTGAATAATTGTTATTAAATTTCCAAGAATGATTTTTATCGTCAACGAAATGCATCATTTTATTATTTTATCAAAAACTAAAAAAACTTTGATATTCTTCGACACGTTATACAGACCTCAGTTTTAAATTCAATGTTGTTTTTTTTTCATTTCTGCATTTAAAATGACATTTTTTTTATTATAAAATAAGACGGTAAAGTACAAATTGAAATGAAATTATTATAAAAAATACATACTTCTTTATGTTCCACTTACTTTTTCAAACATTTTTTTTAATAAATCGACACTTTTTATACCCACTCAGAGCCGTTTCCTTTTTTACAAAAATCTTACGTTTCACTTGATTAATTCAGTTTATGCTTCCAATATTCATATAATCTTTTCATAGGGAAAATTGCACTAAACTGAAAGAATGAAAAACGTTAAATCTGGATATTTACTCAGTAAATCTTTATGAATAATTTCTACAATGAAACACAGGATTTCTTTCAAGATAAATTTGCATTTTTATCGAATTTATATTATTATTGTTTTACTTTTCTTTCAAGCGATTACACTTAATCATATAAAATTTATTTTTTATTCTACCTCTGATGAGATTTATATAAAATCTCCTCAGAAATTTCCCTGTAATTTTAACATTTAATTTACGTATACGGAAAACAGAATCAACGATTATTTATTTAATTATTTGTTTACTTATTTTTTTGCACAAAACAAAAGAAGTTTATAATTAATGTATCAGAGATTTGCATTTTCGTCATTGCATTTTGGACGCGATAAATTTTTCGTCTCTATTGGTGACAGATGTGACAAATCACACTTAGGAGAGAGATTTTCACAATGAGTTTTTACTGTACAACCAATCAGTGTGTTTCATGCTGTTGTAGACTCAAACAATTCAGAAATTACACATCAAAAGTAGCAAATGAGATGCGTTTTTACAATGACGAAATTTTCAAAATATTCACATCTTGGTGTAATAATATACTGTACTTCGGATACAGTATAGTATCCGAAATTTTTGTGTGCCTCTGTAAATACTATCTGCTTTCTATTATACAGGGAGTAACTTGCAGTAAACCTCAATAATGTATATCAATTTCATAAAATGTAAAATAGTTTAAATTAAAACGCCGGCGCAAACGATTTTCCCCTTATACGATTATGTAATAGAATACTTAAGTGTGGCTCTGTAAATTAATATCAAATATTCTTTGCACCAAAGATTTACAGAATATATACATTTTAAATTATAAGGTATCTTGGGGGTAGTAATGCCATGTTAAGGTTATGGGTGTTTCTCGAATACGTGGGTAATTTCAGTCTCCTAGGGTTAGATGCTGTTTTTTGTCATTCATATAGTTTTTTTAGCATAAAATGTATTTTGTAATGAATTTCTACAACTTCAAACAGTATTTTCAAGAAAATAACTGTAAATTTTAATGTAATAAAATTTTAAATATTCAATTTGTCACTTCTGTCCCTTGTCCCTCACCTCATGAACTGATATTCTGGAACAATTTTAAGTGTAATGACAAACTATTTTTAACAATTTTAGCAGCCAGAATAAAAAATTATACTCCGAAGTATCTAATAAAATATTTTTATTGTAAATTAAAAATAGTTTTACATTTATTCTGACTCAGAGAAACGCTGCCCCCTAGTTTTTATGTCACTACTGTCCTCTTGTATAAAACTGCTAAAGTGAACACCAGGTGGCCAGATAAAATTTGGTGAACAAATGCATTTAGTAGAAGGAGCCATCTTAATTGCCCAGAAAAACACATGGCACAATTCTAAGGACCTCAAAAATAGTTACAAGCTACAAAATGGATAGAAAAGTAAGAATATGTTTATTATTTGTCACTACTGTCCCCTACTTAAACTGTCCTTGTTATTGTTTTTATTTATTTATTATTTTGTCACGATATAACATACTTTTGCTTAGTACAAAATATCATATTGCAGTATTACTAAGCCTAACTTACTATGTACACAGAAGCAATTTTCTTAATTTTGTCACTACTGTCCCCTTTCAAATTATTTATTTGAGGACTAAATCTCCGAAGCAGATATTAATACCGTAGATGATTTGAAGCCAAAGGATACAATGATACTATCTATTCCAAATATATTAAAATTGCATCAGATCATTTAGAATAAGTTTTAAAATGTTAAAATTCAACTGCATTATTTAAGCTGTTTCACATGTGACACACATGAAAAATGCCGACATTACTGTTCAGAATCATCATTTGTAGACTTATCTCCCTGTTTTAAGGATATGCCCAATGATTATAAAGATACTGAAGAATCAACTACTGGTTATGAAAGTAAACATATTTGTGTAGAACTTGGTTTGCAGTTGTGTATGATGAAAATTGGTTTCCTGGTGAGTTTTAAATTTTTATTTAAAATTAAATTATCATTTAAAAATTTTATCAACATATTTTATTTTTTCATATTACTTATCACAACATTTGTTTTTAACAGGTTTAATTGAAGAAATAAATAATCACATCCTTAATATAAATTTTATGTTAAAAAACGGAAGCCGATTCTATTGACCAACTACATCAGATATCCAGGTTGTTCCAAAGAATAAAATTTTGTGGGTTATTGATATTCCTTCTCGGCCAGTTACTTCAAGATATTTTACTATAGACAAATTAGATGATATAGATTTAAAAATGAGCAGTATTTCTCCAACTTAAACACTTTTTTTAACTAAAACTATTGTCTAAGTAAATTCGCTTATTTACTCATTATCTTATTGTTGGTTTTTTTTTTCTAAAAGATTATTAAAATTTCATAATAGTGAAAAAATAATAGATGTTAAATAATTTATAATTGTTAAAATGTTCAAAACTAAAATGTTTTGAAAGTATGCCACTTCTGTCCCTATAAATGTCACTCTAGTCTGCTTATTCTTAAAATTTAAAAAATATTCAGATTTATCACAGATCATATACTAAACATTATGTTTTTTATTATAAAATGATACACTTTAATAAAATACACACATTTTTCAATAATTTTTATTAAAATCCTGGTTTAATAAGTAAACAACTATCTTGGGGACAATAGTGACATTGATTACCAAATTAATTTATAAAATTATCTTTAAAAAATATATATAGTACTTAAAGTTTATGTCGGAATGTTATATAATACTCAGGAACCTATGCTATACCTGATTATTAAAAAATAATGGTTAAAATTAAATTTTTATTTTTCACTAAATGAATGAGTGAAATTACCCAATTATTGGAGAATCGCTCTTATACCAATATTCATGACTTAGTTTGAAATATTAAAAAAAGAAAAACAAATATTGGATTTGATAGAGCGACTCAGAAAAAAGTATATATATATATGTATATATATATACATATATATGTATATATATATGTATGTATATATATATATATATATATATATATATATATATGTATATATATATATATATATATATATATATATGTATATATATATATATGTATATATATATATATGTATATATATATGTATATATATATATGTATATGTATATATATATATGTATATATATATATGTATATATATATATATGTATATATATATATATGTATATATATATATGTATATATATATATATATATATATATATATATATATATATATATATATATATATGTATATATATATATATATATGTATATACAGGGTGTCCGAAAAGTCTGGAAACGGTCGAATAACTCGAAAAATACATATGAGATTGAAAGACGTAAATATACGTGTTAAATATTTGAAAATAAGCTACTCAGTGATACCAAATTTGACCTTCGAAACCGACCCCCTGGGGGTCAGAGGGGGTCCAACTTTGAAATCTTAAATTATAACCCCCATTTTTTATTGCAGATTCGGATTCTACGGACAAAACTACGTAACTTTTGTATTTGATGTTTATTTCAAATCTTCGTTTATCACGGTGTAATCGAGCATATTAAAT